>MU738034.1:156247-232245 GCA_026770625.1 Nicotiana glauca
ACTCAGATTAGATTAAAGCTGGACCGGGTCATTAAATTGGGTATGGGTCGGGTGATTTGAGGACTGGGTCGGGCGTTTTGGGGTTGAAATTGGGGGTTCAATTTGTGGTTAAAATTGGAATATAAAGGGGTTATAATTGAAATGAATGAGGCTAAATGTTAAACATCGATTTCTTCCCTTTTTATTTTAATAAAAAATAGTTAAAATAATTTTAAAAATCAATTAAAAGCACTAAATTGATTAATATCATATAAATATTAATTAAAAAATACCGGGAGCAATTTTGTAATTATAAAATACCATTAATCAAAAAATAGGTTATAATTGCAATTATAGCAATTTAGCTTTAAAAATACCCAAATACATTATATAAAATGTGAAAAATCACCTTAGTTATGTCTGGGTGTAAATATGAGAATAAAAAATAAATTATTCATCAAAAATGATAGTCTGGAAATAATTATTGAATTTTGTACTATTAAAATAGACGACAAAGTGATTTTAAAAATCTTTAAAATAAGAAAAAATACCAAAACTCTTGGGTATTCTTATATATGCATGTACATACTATTTTGAGAATATTTAAGTATATATAAAATACATAGGGAAAAATTGGGTATCAACAGCTGGCAGCATCCAAATTGTTGTCTAGGGCTGAACCTGAACTTCAACAAGATGGAGACAGTGCATAGACTCAAAAGGCACAAAGGTAGCCTTGTGCAATGCAAGGAAATACAGGATGGAGACAGTGCTTAGTCTCGGACGGCAGAAAGGTAGCCTTATGCAATGCAAAGAAATGCAGGATGGAGGTAGTGCTTAACTTCGGAAGGCAGAAAGGTATCCTTATGCAATGCACGAAATAAAGGCGAAGAGTAACAAAATCTCTTAACTGAGAGGTGATAGCTGACAATTAGTTGTCCTCGTTGTTGCTCGGGATGTCATGTGTGGTTAGCACTTGCAAGTGAGCGATGATTCTGAGAGTCATATTCCTGTAAAATGTGAGTATGTAACCGGATTTGATGGTTCTATTTTTTGGGGTGCCTGCATTCAAAGAATGATCGTGAGTTTTGTCAAGGGGGAAGGTATGTTCGTCTTCCCGCAGACTGCGCTCGTCCTACTTGGCTCTTGTTTTCATTGGGTTAGCGTTGCTAAAAAAGCGATTATGATAGTATCCATGCATAATTTGGTAACATAATTTAAAAATATGATGTGAATAAGTAATAGATAACAAAAAAATGATTTTATTTTTAGAAGCACGGACGACTGCAACGTGGTTCATGATATTGCAACCTCTTTTGCTCCGGAATTTTGAGGGTCCTCCTCAAAATTCTGCCCCAGTTTACTGGGCTAGTGCCTCTGACGGCTGCACGTGATGATTGGCGATGATCAGCTTCGGAATTTTGAGGTTCCTCCTCAAATTTTTGCCTCAGTTTCCAATGTCGGGAGAAATGAAAATTTTATTGAATTGTGACCGAACCCATAGGGCTGCCTATGTATCCGCTCTTAAATGGGAATCATGTCTGGTGTAGATCAAATTACATCATAAAGGAATCATAATGGTTACACATAGTATTGTTTCACTGCATCTGAATTGATTGGCTTTGGCTAGACTTCTCCATCCATTTCTGCGAGTATGAGGGCTCCCCCGATTAGAACCCGGTGAACCATGTATAGACCTTGCAAATTAGGTGAGAACATTCCTTTGGCTTCCTCTTGGTGCGAAAAAATCTTTGTCAGCACTAACTGCCCCGGCACGAACTGTCTTGGCCTGACTCTCTTGTTGAAGGCTCTAGTCATTCTATTATGATAAAGCTGACCATGGCAAACTGCATTCAATCTTTTCCCGTCTATAAGGGCTAACTGCTCATAGCGACTTTTTACCCATTCTGTATCTTCAGGTTCTGCTTCTTTCATAATTCTCAGGGAGGGAATCTCTACTTCGGCTGGGATGACTGCCTCGGTACCGTAAACCAACATATAAGGAGTCGCCCAATAGAGCAAATGATAGCTTCTCATTCCACAGCTTGTATTTTTATATCATTTTCCTTAGTATCTTTTTGATGTTCTTGTTGGCTGCTTCTACAGCTCCATTTATCTGGGGTCTGTAGGCTGTATAATTCTTTTGCTTGATCCTGAAGGTTTCACACATTGCTTTCATCAAGTCGCTGTTCAGATTGGAACCATTATCAGTGATGATTAACTCTGGGACGCCGAATCGGCAAATGATACATTCACGGACTAAGTCTGCCACAACCTTCTTGGTCATGGCCTTATACGATGGTGATTCACCCCATTTGGTGAAGTAATCGATTGACATTAGAATGAACCTGTTCCCGTTCGACGCGGCAGGCTCGATAGGTCCAATGACATCCATCCCCCAAGCGGCGAACGACCATGGTGAGCTTGTTGCATTGAGCTCATTAGGAGGCATCTTTATAATGTCCGCATGAATCTGGCAACGATGGTATTTTCGAACATACTGGATGCAGTCTGTCTCCATGGTCATCAAGAGGTAACCAACTCGGAGTATTTTCTTAGCTAAGACGAAACCATTCATGTGCGGGCCACATGTCCCTGCATGAACCTCTTCCAACAACCTGGCAGCTTCTTTTGCCTCGACACACCTCAGTAATCCCAAATTGGGAGTCCTCCTGTACAGGATTCCTCCGCTGTGAAAGAAGTGATTGGACAATCTCCGCAGTGTGTGCTTTTGAGTAGTGTTTGCAAGTATGGATACTCTTTGTTGACAGATATTTCTTAATGTCATGGAACCATGGTTTTCTGTCTGCTTCTTCCTCGACATGAACATAGTAAGCAGGTTGATCCTAGATTTTTACCGGGATAGGATTAATGAAGTTCTTATCTAGCTGCTGAATCATGGATGATAAAGTGGCCAATGCATCAGCGAACTCATTCTGAACTCTAAGGATTGCCAAAATTCTATCTTTGTAAACCTCTTCCTCAACTCTTGTACATGATGCAAGTATGGGAGTATTTTGGAGTTGTTGGTTGCCCACTCTTCTCGAACCTGATGTATGAGCAAGTCGGAATCCCCGATCACTAGTAACTCCTAAACATTCATATCAATGGCCAGCTTAAGCCCTAAGATGCAAGCTTCGTACTCGGCCATGTTGTTGGTGCACGGGAACTTGAGTTTGGCAGACACCAGATAATGCTGACCTGTTTCTGATACTAGAACTGGTCCTATGCCAATGCCTTTAAAGTTTGCTTCTCCGACGAAAAACATTCCCCAGCCATTATAGAATTTTGCGATGTCTTATCCTATGAAACAAACCTCCTAATCGGGAAAATAAGTCTTTAGAGGCTCGTATTCTCTGCCCACAGGGTTTTTGGCAAGATGATTGGCTAATGCTTGTCCTTTGATCACTTTCTGAGTCACGTACACAATATCAAAATCACTCAACAGGATTTGACATTTGGCCTGGTTGCCCATGGGAATGGGCTTCTGAAATACGTACTTTAGTGGACCCATCCTTGATATAAGATAAGTGGTGTAGGCACAGAAATAATGCCTCAACTTCTGAGCTACCCAAGTCAGAGCACAACAGGTTCGTTCTAGCAGGGAATACCGTGCTTCCTACGGGGTGAACTTCTTGCTGAGATAGTAGATGGATTGCTCCTTTCTCCTCATTTTATCATGTTGTCCAAAAACATAGCCGAATGCTCCATCCAGTACTGCAAGATAGAGCAATAGTGGTCTGCATGGTTTGGGCGCGACCAGGACTGGTGGCGTTGACAAGTATTCTTTGATTCTGTCGAAGGCCTTTTGACAATCATCAGTCTATTTAGTGGAGGCATCCTTCTTCAACATATTAAAGATTGGTTCACAAATGACATTGGAGTGGGCTATGAATCGGCTGATGTAGTTGAGTCCCCCAATAAACTCATTACCTCTTTCTTGTCCTTTGGCGGTGGCAATTCTTGAATGGCCTTAACCTTTGATGGATCCAATTCTATTCCTCGTCGACTTACAATGAACCCGAGCAGTTTTCTGGCAGGAACCCCGAATGCACATTTGGCGGGATTCAGTTTCAAGTTGTACCTTCTCAGTCTGTTGAAGAACTTTCTTAAATCTTCTATGTGGTTAGTGGCTTTCTTGGATTTCATGATGATATCATCTACATACACCTCGATCTCTTTGTGTATCATGTCATGGAAAATAGTAGTCATGGCCCTCATGTAGGTGGCCACAACATTCTTCAATCCAAACGACATCATCTTGTAACAATACATCCCCCATGGCGTAATGAAAGCCGTCTTCTCCGTGTCTTATTTGTTCATCCATATCTAATGGTACTCTGTAAAACAATCGACAAATGACTGAAGCTCGTGCTTAGCACAGTTGTCAATCATGATGTGTATGTTTGGTAGTGGGAAGTCATCTTTTGGACAGGCCCGATTGAGGTCCCGTAAGTTGACACAGATTCTGACCTTCCCGTCCTTCTTTGGTACTGGCACAATGTTAGCTAACCATGTCGAGTATTCCACTACCTTGAGGACCTTGGCTTTGACTTGCTTGGTGACCTCTTCCTTGATTTTCAAACTCATGCCTGGCTTGAAATTTCTGAGTTTATACTTTACCGGCGGACACGTCGGATCTGTTGGCAGTTTGTGAGCTACAATAGATGTACTAAGACCGGTCAAATCATCATATGACCTGGCAAATATGTCCTCATATCTTTTAAGAATTCTGTGTACTCTTCCTTTTCTGATGGTGACAGGTGAACACTGATGTGCATTTCCTTGACATTCTCAGTATCCACCAGGTTGACAACCTCTTCTGGTATTTCATCCTCTTTTGAGTCTATATCTGTTTGTTGCATTACCTCGTCGCATGTCACATTCGTCGATTTATCAAGATAAGTAATAGTAATTCTTTGTAAAGTAAAGTAAATGGTAGAGAAAAGAAATAGTAGGAGCGAGACTTATATAAGAAACTGAAATGCTTTGATAAATGCAAAAATTGTTTTGAACATCGGAGCTCTTTTCAAAATTTATAGATAATACCGAAAGGAAGTAAAATAATGCATAGTGCTTTGTTCAGCCTTGCTACCCCGAACCTTTCCGGGCCTTAGTAATTCCGATGGACTAATTATTGAGGCGCGCTCCTAGTCTTAAGATCATCATGCTAGAGTGCATGAACTAACCTTTTGGGGAGGGGAATAAAATAAAAGTAAAAACAAAAAGGTAACAAGTTTGTATGGATTCTGAGAAAAAGTAACAATATTTAAACACATAGTGCAAGAATGTAAATCGTGACCTAAATTGGGTGCCTCGTTGTGCCTGAGGTAGGCCTAGCAACAAGTTAATTTGGAGAACTTATAATGCTAAATGCCTCATTTTATCGATAAAAATAAGACGAATCCCAAAACGAGACTAAAATTGCAGAAAGTAAAAATGTCACTAATGGCCATTGGCCTTATTACATTTAAGGCAAAAAGAAAAGAAACCTATCGATTTGGTCCCAAAAGGACCTTCCCTAGGTTGAATGTTCTCATTGATCAAATCCTCCAGTTCGCGTAGATTCTCCAGTAGAATTGCTTTTGCGAGGTTCTCTCTTTCGTTTCCTTCGGCATTCTGGTAGTTGGTGACTCTCTTTCTCACTTTTCCTTCCAATTATAGCAGACTGTATTCCAGATACTCTAGCTTTTTGCTAGCCTTGGTGACCCTCTCTTTCCATTCATTGATTTGGTTACTTGATGGGAGGTTCCTCCACCAGGTCAGCAAGAGTGAGGATATGTTGACCATACCGAAGTTGGGAACTTTGTCATCTATTTCCTCCAAAACAAAAGGTTAGACCCTTACCCCCGCCGGACTCGACTATTTAAACCAATAATTAGCAAAATGGCATTTAGTTCTCCAAATAAATACACAGAATATGGTGGCGTCCGTTTGGGTTCTAGGGCAACCCAGTGGACTTTGGATGGGGTATCTTAAAGAGTCATTATATAGACAACATAATTGACTCGACTAAGTTTGACAGTGACGCACGAACAATTAAACAGAATAAGGTTTCTATGGGGTGCTAGAGCGGTACCCTTGAGCGGACAAACAAAGAGGGAAAGGCACGGAACCGTTGACTACACCGCTGATCGACTTGTTTCACCGCAAATATGCCTTTGCCCAAATTTAGGGGGTAATAATATCGGAAGAGCGCAACAACTCATCAAGCGTTGCTATTGTATTTTTTTGGCACGAGTAGAATATGATGTTGAAGATGCAATTACAAGAATGAAACAAATTGACTCAGATGGCTCGGGCACATCTACAAGATTCATAACCCTAGACTCAGATGGTTCGGGCACATTCAGAGGAGGAGCACTGATGCACCACTGAGAAGGTGTGAGCGATTGGTTGTGGTGGGCATGAGGAGAGGTAGAGGGAGACCTAAGAAGTATTGGGGAGAGGTGATCAGGCAGGACATAGCGCGTCTTAGGATTACCGAGGACATGGCCCTTGATAGGGGATTGTGGAGGTCTAGCATTAAAGTTGTAGGTTAGGAGGAAGTTGTGGATATTTCTACAGTGCACTAGAGTGAGACTAGCCAGTTATGAGTTAACCTTAGGATGCTACTGATCAACTACCAATGCATGGATTTATTTGTTGGATATTAGTATACCTTTCATCTATTTCGTATTTCCTATATTTCTTATATTGTTGTTATTTTGATATTTTATGTTATGTTATGTATGTTATATTATTTTATGTTATTTTAGTATAAGTCCATTGATAGTACTAATATATCGTCTCTTATTGTTGTCTTGAGCCGAGGGTCTCCTGGAAACAACCTCCCTGCCCCCAGGGTAGGGGTAAGGTCTGCGTTCATATTACCCTCCCCAGATCTCATTTGTAGGATTATACTGGGTTGTTGTTGTTGTTGTTTTTTATCATAACCCTTACAAACTTGTTACCTTTTTGTTTTTACTTTTATTTTATTCCCCTCCCCAAAAGATTAGTTCGTGAACTCTGGCATCATCATCCTACTCCACAAGATCCAAGGGCCCTCCACCTCTTCCTCCTCCGAGTCCTATTAGAAACAAGAACAGGGAAAAAATGGAAGACTTGAGAAACATCAGAAAGGAGAACTCGGGTGAACGGGTAGAGGTTACTTAGGGTATTCAGGTTTCCGAGGAAAGTGCCACCCAACTTGAGCAGAAGTTGTTGAAATTTCAAGAGGAACTGGACCAAGTTTGGAACTTGGTAAACTTATCATTTCCCCTCACCACCCGGACGTCAATGCTCAACCTCCACAAAACATTCCAAACCCACAAAAACCAACCCGCTCCCCATCACCACTGTAACACATGCCTCACTTCGAACAGCACCCCGCTACTCATTTCCCGAACCACTAAACTCCACAAATCATCATCCCAATGACACCCCATCTATGTGGAAACCATACCACAATATACTTAACCTAATTCAAGCACACCGGAGTCTGATGACAAGAAACTGACTAGCCGAGTCCAGGGTGTTGAGGGAAATAAAGGTATAGAGGGGCTGAATTATAAGGACCTTTGCATTCAGCCAGATGTCGAACTTCCCGAGGGGTACAAACCTCCCAAGATTGAGATGTTTGATGGCACAGGGGATCCCAAAATCCATTTAAGGACATACTGCGATAAGCTGGTCGAAGTCGGAAGAGATGAAAAGATTCACAAGAAGCTCTTCATGAGAAGTTTGAAAGGGGATGCTCGATGTTGGTACATTACCTAAGACCCAAGAAGTGGACAAGTTGGGTAGGTATGGCGTCTGATTTCATGGACAAGTTCAGATTCAATACGGAGAATGCGCTAGATGTATTCTACATCCAGAATTTGAAGAAGAAACCTACAAAAAAGTTCCCCGAGTATGCAAGTCGTTGGAGATCAGAGGCTGCTAAGGTCAGGCCGGCCTTAGAAGAAGAACAGATGAACAGGTTTTTCGTTCGAGCTCAGGAGCCATAATATTATGAGAGGTTGATGCTGATTGAAGGCTAGAAATTCTCCGACATCATCAAGCTAGGGGAAAGGATCGAGGAAGGCATTAAAAGTTGTTTGTTTACTAATTTGAGGCATTGCAGGCCACCAACAAGGTTCTACAGTATGGTGGCACGTCCAAGAAAAAGGATGTGAGTGCCGTGATGGTTTGCATAGAGAACAAAATTCCCAATAAAATACCAAACCTACCCAATATCTCCTGTCACACATCAACTTACCCCAAATTACCAAGCACCCCCGCCCTCTTACCAAATTCCACCACCTACTTACCAATCATCTCCACCCTCCACATATCAACCTACCTCACCAAGATATTCTTAACCCGCACCCGTTACCAAGACTATAATGCTTAGCCCTCTAACTATCAATCACCTCAGCAAAATTTCCCTAGACCTCGGCCAAACATCAACCGTAGACCTCTGGCCAAACTCAACCGCAGACCTCTAAAACAGTACACCGCCATTGCCGAACCAATCAACCATTTGAATGAAAGGCTTAAAGTCGCTGGTTACGTCACCCCTATCCCTGCCATAACTCTAGAAAATCCTTCCCAATGGGTAAACCCGAACAAAACATGTGCATACCATTTCGGCATGAAGGGTCATACCATTGATGAGTGCCACTCCCTGAAGGACAAGATTCAGGCCTTGATTGACAACAAGATCATTGTGGTAAAGAATCCTGCTCCGAACGTCTGCAACAACCCTCTGCCTGACCACAAAAGGGGAGGCATTCATATGATAGAGATAGAAGGCAAGTGGGACCCTAAAAGGTCGATTAGATTGATCACTGAAGGTCAAGAGCCAAAGAAACCGATAGTCATACTTAATCCGATTGTAGTCCAGATCCAGCCTTCTAAAGACGTTGAGGTGAACATGTCCATACCACTCGATCTTGAAGCACCGTCTTATACAAAGATGCCAAAACCAATTGAGGTTGAGTTTGGGTCCCCGAAGGAACCTGTACCATTTGAAGTTGTTGTGTTTCCTCCCAAAACAAGGGTAACCATTCCTGTGGCAATGCCAGCCATAACACTCTTTCATACGAAATCCATTCCTTGGGATTACACCACCGAGGCAATAAGGAAGGGGAAAATTAGATCTGGAAAAGCAATTGCGGCATAGGATATGACCAGGACCGGCATGATCTACACTCTAGAACATCTAGATGAGTCCAGTAAGCAAGCCTTTGGAGGACCGACCGTTACTGAAATCGAACATGATGACCTCTAGGGAAAGATACAAGCAAAAGAATACTAAGTCATCGACCAGTTGAACAAGACGCCAGCTCAGATATTTATCTTGGTTGGGTCCCCGAAGGAACCTGTACCATTTGAAGTTGTTGTGTTTCCTCCCAAAACAAGGGTAACCATTCCTGTGGCAATGCCAGCCATAACACTCTTTCATACGAAATCCATTCCTTGGGATTACACCACCGAGGCAATAAGGAAGGGGAAAATTAGATCTGGAAAAGCAATTGCGGCATAGGGTATGACCAGGACCGGCATGATCTACACTCTAGAACATCTAGATGAGTCCAGTAAGCAAGCCTTTGGAGGATCGACCGTTACTGAAATCGAACATGATGACCTCTAGGGAAAGATACAAGCAAAAGAATACTAAGTCATCGACCAGTTGAACAAGACGCCAGCTCAGATATTTATCTTGGCCCTGCTACAAAGCTCTGACGCACATAAAAATGCCTTATTGAAAGCACTGAGCGAGGGATATGTGCCCAGCATAATAACTATAGAAGAAATGGTGAACATGGTAGGGCAGGTATTGGAAAGCCACAAAATCACTTTCCACGAAGACGAGCTACCACCAGAGGGGCTAAGCCATGACAAAGCGTTGCACATCGCTGTGTAATGTAAAGATTATTTCATCACCAGGATTCTGATAGATGGAGGGTCTACCCTCAATATTTGTTCATTGGTGACTCTTAGAACATTGGGGAAGAGCCTGCATGAGATCAACGACGGGGCCATCAACGTCAAAGCTTTTGATGGTTCCCAAAGGTCCACTATTGGGGAAATCAGTTTGTGTCTGCAAATGGGAACGACTTGGTTTGGCGTTGATTTTAAAGTGATATACATCCCAATATCTTACAACTTGCTATTGGGACGACCTTGGATTCACGCTGCTGGAGCTGTAGCGTCAACCCTACACCAGGTAGTGGAGTTCGAGTGGAATCACAAAGAGGTGATTATTCATGGCGACGGTAGTAATCCCATATACAGTCTCCAGACTATCCCAGCAATCGCAGGAAGAAGGAAAATAGGCGGAGAAACCTACCATCACATTGAGCGAGTCAACGCCGTAGACAAGGATAAGTGGTGGGATAATAAGATCGAAAGTATACTAAATTGGAGCAATTATGAAACTGGCAAGGGGCTCGGCAAGAACCTCCAGGGAATCACTAACCCTATCAAGCTGAAGAAACACGGCACCATCTTCGAGCTGGGGTATGTATACTTGGGAAGAATTTAAGGACTAGTCGCCAATATGGTGCGGCCCTTACTATCCGTTGGAGCACCCGATACCTCGACTGGAGCAGACTTTCCAGCCAGCCGATGTCATAAATGGGTTGGAAGAAGAGGAAGCACTGGCTGCAATAAGGAATTTGTTTTTGGAAGATGATAATATGCACTGTTGTGTCATTTTCGAGGAGGAGGGGGAGAAAGGACCTTCCATACAAGCCATGAGCCGAAGTGCACGCCTTAATAATTGGTCCATCAGAACCACCAGGGGTTAGAAAGCTTCGGGGTAGCAAGTTTGAACAAAGCACCATGCATCATCTTTATATTCGCTAGTTGAATTTCTTTCTACATTTTAATTTTGAAATAAGAGCTCCAATGTTCAAAACCATTATGAATTTATCAGAGCATTTTAGTTTTTTATAAATCCCACTCTTATTATTTTTTCTATCGTTTACTTTATTTACACAACATTACTATTACTTATCTTGATGAACCGACGATTGTGACTTGAAATGAGACAAGACAACAAACGGATATAGAATCGGAAGAAGATGATATACCAGAAGAGGTTGTTAAAGAGGTTGAGGATTTTAAGAATAGACCTAAGTCCAACTTGGACGAAACTAACGTTGTCAACTTGGGAAATACATAGAATGTCAAGGAAACGCGCATCAGTGTTCACTTGTCATCGTCAGAACAAGAAGAATGCACGAAATTCCCAAGGGAATATGAGGATATATTCGCCTGGTCGTATTATGATATGATTGGTCTCAGTACATCTATTGTAGCTCACAAACTGCCAATAGATCTGACATGTCTGCCAGTAAAGCAGAAACTCAGGAAGTTCAAAGCTGACATGAGTTTGAAAATCAAGGAAGAAGTCAACAAGCAAGTCAAAGCCAAGGTCCTTAGGGTAGTGGAGTATCCAACATGGTTAGCCAACATTGTGCCAATGCTGAAGAAGGACAAGAAGGTCAGAGTCTGTGTCGACTATTAGGATCTCAACCGAGCCAGTCCAAAAGATGACTTCCCCCTGCCGAACATACACATTTTGATTAACGACTGTGCCAAGCACGAGTTGCAGTCATTTGTCGATTGTTTTGCTGGGTATCATCCGATATGGATGGATGAAGAAGACGCGGAGATAACGACTTTCATTTTGCCGTGGGGGATGTATTGTTACAAGATGATGCCGTTTGGATTAAAGAATGCCGGGGCCACCTACATGAGAGCCATGAATACTATTTTCCATGTCATTACACACAAAAAGATTGAGGTATATGTAGACGTGTCACCATCAAATCCAAGAAAGCCACTGACCACATGGAAGATCAGAGGAAGTTCTTTAACAGATTGAGAAGGTACAATCTAAAACTAAATCCTCCAAATGTGCATTTGGCGTTCCTATTGGAAAACTGCTTGGGTTCATCGTAAGTTGACGAGGCATAGAACTGGATCTATCAAAGGTTAAGGCCATTCTAGAATTACCATCGCCAAAGAACAAGAAAGAGGTTATGAGTTTCTTGGGGAGACTCAACTACATCAGCCGGTTTATAGCTAAGTCCACTGTCATTTGTGATCCAATCTTTAAGATGTTGAAGAAGGACGCCTCCACCAAATGGACTAATGATTGTCAGAAAGCCTTCGACAAAATCAAGGAATACCTATCAATGTCGCCAGTTTTGGTTCTGCCCGAACCGGGTAGACCGCTATTGCTCTACCTTACAGTATTTGATGGGGCATTCAGTTGTGTTTTGGGAAAACATGATGAAACAGGGATAAAGGAGCAAGCCATCTACTATCTCAGCAAGACGTTCACCCCGTACGAGGCCCGATATTCTCTGCTAGAACGCACCTATTGTGCTTTGACTTGGGTAGCTTAGAAGTTGAGGCATTATTTCTGTGCCTATACTACTTGTCTCATATCTAGAATGGATCCGCTGAAGTATATTTTCCAAAAGTCCATGCCCATGGGCAAGCTAGCCAAATGGAAAATCTTGCTGAGTGAATTTGATATTGTCTACGTAACCTAGAAGGCAATTAAAGGACAAGCACTAGTAGACCATCGTGCCGAAAATCCCGTGGACGGAGAATACGAGCCTCTAAAGATGTATTTTCCTGACAAAGAGGTCTCTTTCATAGGAGAAGATATCGTAGAATCCTATGATAGCTGGAGAATATTCTTTGGCGGAGCAGCAAATTTCAAAGGAGTTGGCATAAGAGCAGTTCTAGTATCAGAAACAGGTCAGCATTATCCGTTGTCTGCCAAGCTCAGGTTCCCTTGCATCAACAACATGGCCGAGTACGAAGCCTGCATCTTGGGGCTCTAGATGGCCATTGATATGAGAATTGAAGAGTTACTAGTGATCGAGGATTCAGACTTGCTTATACATCAAGTCCAAGAATAATGGGCAACCAAGAACTCCAATATACTCCCGTGTTTGCATCATGTATAGGAATTGAGGAAGAGGTTCACAAAGACAGAATTCCGGCATATCCCTAGAGTCCAGAATGAGTTTGCCGATGCATTGGCCACTCTATCATCCATGATTCAGTATCCAGATTAGAACTTCATTGATCCTATCCCAGTAAAAATCCATTACCAGCTTACTATGCTCATGTTGAGGAAGAAGTAGACAAAAAACCTTGGTTCTATGATATCAAAAAGTATTTGATAGCAGGAGAATATCCAGAACTTGCAAACGCTACTCAGAAGTGCACACTACAGAGGTTATCCAATCACTTCTTTCACAGTGGAGGAATTTTGTATAGAAGGACCCCCGACCTGCGATTACTAAAGTGTGTCGAAGAAAAGGAAGCATCCATGTTGTTAAAAGAGGTTCATGCAAGAACCTGCGGTCCGCATATGAATGGATTTGTCTTAGCTAAGAAAATACTCCTACCTGGATATTTTTGGATGTCTATGGAAACGGACTGCATCCAGCATGTCCGAAAATGGTATCGCTGTCAGATACACGCAGATATGATAAAGGTGCCTCCAAATGAGCTTACCGCAACAAGCTCGCCATGGCCGTTCGCCGCTTGGGGAATGGACGTTATCGTACCTATCGAGTCTGCCACATCAAACGGGCACATGTTCACTCTAGTAGAAATTGATTATTTCACTAAATGGGTTTAAGAAGCATCATATAAGGCAGTGACCAAGAAAGTTGTGGCAGATTTTGTCCGCGACCGTATTGTTTGTCGGTTTGGCATCTCAGAGTCAATCATTACTGACAATGGTTCCAATATCAACAGTGACCTGATTAAAGCAGTTTGTGAAACATTCAAGATCAAACATAAGAACTCTACAATCTACATGCCCTAGATGAATGGAGCCATAGAAGCGACTAACAAGAATATCAAGAAGATACTAAGGAAAATGATAGAAAAGCATAAGTAGTGGCACGAGAAGTTATCATTTGCCTTATTAGGATACTGTACCACAGTTCGCACATCAACCGGGGCAACTCTCTATATGCTGGTTTATGGTATAGAGGTAGTCATTCCCGCCGAGGTAGAAATTCCCTCCCTAAGAATCATACAAGAAGCAGAACTTGACAATGCAGAATGGGTAAAAAGTCGCTACAAGCATTTAGTTTTATAGATGGGAAGAGGATGAATGTAGTTTTCCATGGTAAATTGTATCATAACAGAATGTCCAGAGCCTCAACAAAAGAGTCAAGCCAAGACGGTTCATGCCAGGGCAGTTGGTATTGAAGAAACTTTTCTTGCATCAGGACAAAGCCAAAGGAAAGTTCCCTCGTAACTGGCAGGGCCCGTACATGGTTCACTGGGTACTAACATGAGGAGCCCTTATACTTGCAGAAATGGTGGAGAAGTCTGGCCAAAGGCAATCAACTTGGATGTAGTCAAGCGTTACTATGTGTAATCTTTATGCTTTCATATATGATATAATTTGAACTGCGCCTGACCTGATTCCCATTTAAGAGGGGATACATAGGTAGCCCTATGGGTTTGGTCACAGTTTAATAAAACTTTCATTCCCCCCCCCTCCCCGATATTGGAAACTGGGGCAGAATTTTGAGGAGGACCCTCAAAATTCTGAAGTTGTATTTTCAGCCATTCATCGCACGCAAACGTCAGTAGCACCAACCTAGTAAACTGGGGCAGTATTTTGAGGAGGACCCTCAAAATTCCGAAGCAAAAGTGGTTGCAATATCTTGAGTCGCATTGCTGTCGTCGGTTCATCTAAAAGAAAACTATTTTCAATTATGTATTTACAACATATTTTTTACTAAATCATGCGCAACTACTATCATTGCGTTGTTTAGCGACGCTACCCCAATAAAAACAACGCCGAGCAGAACAAGCGAAGCCCATGATAAGACGGACTAACCTTCCCCCTTTACAAAACTCAAAACTTTCTTTGGATACAGGTACCTAAGACATAAAACCATCGGATACGATTACACACTCATACTTTTCTCAGAGTCATCATCTATTTATACGACATCCCCAGCAGCCACAATATAGCAATCGACTATCACTTATGAAGCTATAAGCTAAGAGATTTTACCATTACTTGCCTTTTACTTTTTTTTGCATTGCATAAGGCTACCTTTCTGCCTTCCGAGACTAATCATTGTCTCCATCTGCATTTTCTTGCATTGCATAAGGCTATCTTTCTTCCTTCCGAGATTAAGCATTGTCTCCATCTGTATTTTTCTTGCATTGCATAACACTACCTTTCTGCCTTCCGAGACTAATCATTGTCTCCATCTGCATTTTCTTGAATTGCATAAAGCATCTTTCTGCCTTTCGAGACTAATCATTGTCTCCATCTACATTTTTCTTGCATTGCATAAGGCTACCTTTTTTCCTTCCGAGACTAATCATTGTCTCCATCTGTATTTTCTTTCATTGCATAAGGCTACCTTTCTGCCTTCAGAGACTAAGCATTATATCCATCTGCATTTTTCTTGCATTGCATAAGGCTACCTTTCTATCTTCCGAGACTAAGCATTGTATCCATCCGTATGGCTAAAACACTGCCAACTTTATTTAAATCCTGTATGGCTGAAACACTGCCAACTTTTATATAAATTCTGTAATTCGCTTAAAAAATCGCCATCTATGTTTACATTTTACATCGGCCAATATATCGCCATTATTTTTAAATCTCGCATCGGCTGAAAGATCGCCACTTTATTTAAATCTCGCATCGGCTTAAAGATCGCTACTTCATTTAAATCTCGCATCAGCTAAAATATTGCTATTATTTTTATGTCTTGAATCGACTAAAATATCACCATTATTTTTAAGTCTTGCATCGAATTAAAGATCGCCACCTTCTACATTTCATGGGCTGAAAGATCGCCACCTTCTGCATTTCACGGGCTGAAATATCACCACCTTCTACATTTCATGGGCTGAAAGATCGCCAAGTTATCCAAAGGCATCATTGTTCGGAGGCACCATTTTCATAGCCCGAGAACGCCAAGCCATGGCTTGAGGACCCTACTTTTATCTTTTGCATGTCGTTATTCAAAGGCATCAAAGTTCGGCGGCATCATTATCATAGCTCAAGAACATAATTTCATAGCCTGCGAATCCTCTATTATACACTTCATGGCCCAGGACGTCATGGTCTGAGGACGTCATCCTGCTCGTCCAAAGACATCATTCATAGTCCAATGGGAACCTGCATCACGTTTAAATTTATGCACAATATATGTTCGTATTGCTTATTTGCAGGTACACTGGATAGCAATGGCCATCACAGCAGGAGCGATCCTACTCTAATTCCCGCAGCCTATCAGTCCCTGACCATCCTTCCCAGCCTGAATATCATGTCCGTCCTTTGAAATCTCCATCGACATGTTTCGCCGATGGATCCCCGAACTACATATGGCCTGATTCCTGTAATACCAGAGATATGTAGGCTGCTCATGAACCAGAGCTCGGTCAAAATCTTTCAAATCGTTTCTTTCGGTCAAAATTGGCCATCATATCTTTACCCAACAAGTCTTTCATCCTTCTCGGGTAAAGAGGGACAACTGTTGATACCAAATTTTCCTATATATTTTATATGCAAAATACTTTCAAAATAATATACGCATGCTTATATAAGCATGTATGCGTGTTTTATTACTTTTCCAATTTTTAAAAAAGATTTTAAAAACAATTTATTACCCTATTTTAACAATATAAAATCAATGATCATTTTATTTCATTGATTCATTCATTCTATTCTTGTATTTATACTAAAATATAGCTAAGGAAATTTTTATATATATTTTACAAGTTTATTTGATATTTTAAAAGCTAAATTGCATATAATTACAATTTTAGCCTATTTTAAGATTAATAGCATTTCTATAATTATAAAATTGGTTCCAGTATTTTTTTAATTAATATTTTGTATATTATTTATTGGTTCAATGCTTCTAGTTTGTTTTTCAAATCATTTTACTATTTTTTATAAATAAAAGGGGGTAAAACTGGTTATTTAACAGCCTTATTTATTTCAATTACAGCCTCTTTTACATTCCAGTTTTAACCCTTAATTGACCTAATCTCAAACCCAACCGGACTGGCCCCTTTTTAAATCTGACCCAATTAAATAACTCGCTCTGACCTAATTTTCAATCCCACATATCAACGGCTCACGTGCAACCTTTCCTTTTTTAATTTACAAACCCCTCAACCCTAAATCATTTCCCCTTTACCCGCCGCCCTTTAAACCCCCTCCTCTCTCAGGTTCTCTCAAACCTTCCTTAACCGTAGCCGCCTCTAATTATTCCCGCCTTGAAACCACCAGAATCCATGGCTTCTCTGACCATGGAAGCCCTATACTCACCCCTCATTGCTCCTATACGATTGGTACTCGAAGGATCGAGGTCTGACCTCGAAGGTTTTCATTTAAATCTTCACTGATTCAAGGTTCTACGTCCATCTTCGGCCCTGATACGATGTACAATGGTGTTTTGAGCCAGGTTCTGACTTATTAGACTCCGATCGAACTTTTTCCAAGCATTTCTCATTCTAGGGTTCTTCCAAAACCCTAACTATTTGAGGTTTTCTTTGATTTTTCTTAGATCTGTCACGTATCTGTTCTCTACTTGGGTTCTTAAAAGATTACCCCAATTTTTTCTTTCAAAAATTACTTTTAAAATCATTTCTCTTCGATTTAGGGTTTTCTGAAAGACTTAAAATAATTATCCAACTTTTCTTTTCCCTTTATTTGTGTGTATTTGCCTTGACGTGCTCACATGTTTCCTTTCTATCACGCATGTTCTTCTGTGCTTCTATATTTTTGTTTTCATACTGTGTTTCTATACCATGATCACATGTTTATCTCACTATGCTTTCCTATATGCTCTTTTGCTATACTTTTCAGTTTTCTTGTGTTCTCCTACTGTATTGTTTTATTAAATTCTTTGGTCTCTTTGTTTGCCTTCAGCTGAACCATGTTGAGACCTTTTTTAAACATGTTTCTTCTACTATCATGTTGTTCTTTCATTATGCTTTGAGCTAGTTCCTTCACTATGTTTCCTTTGAATTTCTTATTATATTTGTTTGTCTTCTCATAAGATTCTGAAAAGAAATCTTCGAGCATATTGCTTCCCCACCTCTGTATTTGATTCAAGGTGGAAACCCTAGAATTTGGGGGTTCTACCGAGGTTTGATCCTGCGATTGAATTAGGGTTTATTTAAGAACCCTTGACTCTTTCAAAGTAGCTTCTAAGCTATTGAACTAAGTTTGGACCTCTTTGTTTGCATACAATTCTGAACTTTTTAATTTCTTCTACACTAGGCTTTTCTACTGATTGGCATGACTGTTCTTTCATGTTTAAACGTATCTGCATGTTTTATATGTGGCGAACCTTTCTTCTAAAAGGTTTTCCAACTTGTGATTGATTCAGAATCCCTTTTAATAGGTCTAATTGATTGTTACTGATTTTCCTTAAGTTGAAATCTTTACCTCTTTCTGACTTGGTTCATTCATACAAAATTTTCGACTCATGATTTCTTGGCTGTCAATTGATTGCCTTTCCTTAATTTTGCATAAGCGTGTACTGTCAAGACTTTGTCCTTAAATAAACCTCTATGTACTTACCCCTCTTGTACTGCTTTAGAAAAGTGTTTGACTAATCTCTATCCTTAATTAGCTTCACCCGTTTGAAATCAGAATCACTTAAGTAAAGGGAAACCTTGTGTAATTGATTTTTAAACTATTCTCTTACCTATTTCTTTTTGCTTTCTACACTATAAATACATGACTTCTTTAAGACAACACACACGATTGAGCACACTAAAAGCCACAATTACAATTCTCTTATGAACTTATACTTAGACTATTCTTGCTTCTTGTCTGCACATTGGCTTTTACAAGGCTACTACTTCTCTTTACTTGTCTCTTTGAAACTGGTATGTCCTAAATTAATTTTCAGCATCACCCCAATGTGTTTATTTATAGTCTTTGTATCCCTGCATGCTTTCTATTCCCTGTAAAGTTGAAACATCTGACTTGAAGTGCAAATATTCTATTGTCTGCTTTTCTTCCTTATGAATAATTGTTCTCTACCCCATTACCCCCTATGTGTTGGTGAGTGGGTACTCAGGGCATGGGAACAAGAATTGTTGTCCATGACCTAAGTTTTGACCCCCTAACCTCTAAGCAGGCTGGAAGGTGTGCCAATATGTCTCATTACTGGGTTTGCCCCCCTTTGTATGCTCTTTACTTGTATCATACTTCTAGTATAAATCCCCATACCCCCATTCCCATATGTGTGCTGAGTTAAGGTATATCCTGGCAGCATCCAAATTGCTGTCTAGGGCTGAACCTGACCTTCAACAGGTCCTAACTCCCTTATTTTTTTAAAGCTGACAGGCTCGTCATAGGTGTGCCAGCATCCCAACTGCTGGGCATGACCACCAACCTGCCATGGCCTTCCCTAATTCCCCTCTACTGCACTTACACTTACTCCTAGCGTCTAAGTTCTACCCCCTCCTATGAGCCTTGCCTTGGGACCTTGAGTTTCTTTTGAAATTGGGCATTTGAGGGTTGGCCCTCCCACACTGCACTATGATCCTGTAATGATATTTGGGGTGTAAGCACTGTCTGAAGCTCTTGAAGCTCCTTGGAACTTTGACACATCCCAAATAAGAGAAAGGCTTTGGAAAATCTGGTCCTTGGAAGTGGGTTTATTCCATATGTTAGACTAGGAGCCTGAAATAGGCTCTCCTTGGTTGAAATTTTAATTTTTGATATAATTTACGTCTTCTTTTCTGGAATCATTCAAGTTGTAATAATTTGTAATAACTACGGAGTGTATAGTAAAAATGGGGAAGGGTCTCTCATTATTATACATATGGGGTAGATATCATGCTTTAGGTTTATTTCTGCAATCATAACATCATCTCTTATATATCCGCATATAGATATCATGCCCATAAGTTTATTCACACCTGCATATAGAAATCATGCCTATAAGTTGATTCATTACTGCATATAGAAATCCTGCCTGTAATTTGATTCATTACCTCATATAGAAATCCTGCCTATAAGTCATTTCATTCTGCATAATAGAAATCAGGCCTATAAGTTTACTCATCTGCATATAGAAATCTTACCTATAAGCTATTCATCTGCATCAGAAATCATGTCTATAAGTTTTTGCACTTCTGCATATACACATTACGCAAACAGTCTATAGGTTAAAATAACAAATGCACCCTAGATACCACGCCGATTTCTCCACTTTTACAAGCGTTTTAAAAATCAATCACGCTTGGAAAGCATGCCTAAAGGAATAACTAACTGAATCTGATTCATCTGCAAGCCTAAAATTAGTAATAAATGTCGTTTAAATTTTGTTTCTCAAATCAGTAACCCTTCTTTAAAATCAGCATGCCTTCTGCAAATGTTAGATACCATGATTGCAGGCCTCATCTAGGCAAACCTATAGGTAATTAATCAACTATGCCAGTCTTTATTAATTACAACCAGCAGGCATGTCTAATTTGGACTTCTTATCTGGAAATATGTGCTAAATCTTCCACCCTTCCTACACTAAGTTTATTTAATTCAGACCAAACCAGTACATGCTAATTGATTTGCTGATTTGAATGAGGAGGCTTACCTGAGCCCTAACTGTTGTTTGATTCCCCTTTAAGTGCTACTTGTTATTGCTTGTCGCCTACATTTTTATCCTTTCCAAAACTTCTGAAAAGCCCCAATCCCTTCTCTTTAGGATTAGTAGTCCCAGATGCCTCCAGGACTGATAGGATTGGGACGGGTAATAGCATGCAATAAGCAACGATACTATTCCGCGTTTTAATACCCTAACATGGTGGGAGTGGGTAGATATACGTATGATGACCGGTGCGCTAATATCACGTGTGACCCCTCTTCCAAGGAGTGATTGCTGGATATTGCATTGATGTGATCCATATAAATCATAAACCTAGGACTCCCTTCCCCTTACTTCTTTTTATTTACTTCCTCCATAATTGCTTAAATCCTTTTCTTTATAAATTTCTACCTTCTTTAAAAAGTTTTAACTTATTTGCAATGTTGTCCCTTTACTTGAGACCTTGATTGCTTACTTGGTTATATGAAGTCACAATTATAACATGGCCGGGAACCACATTAGTGGATCTTGAGGGGTGCCTAACACCTTCCCCTTTAGATACTTTCTAGCCATTACCCAAACTCTGGTTTTTCAACTAAAAACCCTTTTTAGTGTCCTAATGCACATAATCATTAGGTAACGACTCTTCAAACTCAAAAAACCCAATTTCCAAAAGGGAATAGAGTTGTCTTCCCAAATGTCGTAAACCCGATTTCGCCTTTAAAAGGGGATGGAAAAAAGGGGCATCGACAATCCCTGATTGTTATCTTATGTTGAGTTGTGTTTCTTCTATGTTTATTTTGCCTTGGTAATAGTTGTTGTTGTCCTTATACCCTGTGTTACCTTTACTGTTGTACTATTATACTTCTTATTCTGCACTGTTTAACCTTATATTTCATTTAACCTGGTTAGGGCCCTAACCTTCCTCGTCACTACCCGACCGAGGTTAGGCTTGGTATTTACTGAGTATAATTGTGGTGTACTCATGCCCTTTATGTGCGTGTTTTTCATGTGCAAATCTAGGTACTTCCACTCAGTCTTACCATACTTGAGGAGAGGCGATCTTTTGGAGACTTCGAGATATATCTTCCGCGCCCGCAGATCGAGGAGTCTCTCTCCAGTCCGTCTTGTAGTTACATCCCTCATGTATTTACTTTGTTTTAGACATTCTGGAGGTAGAGAACTATGTAGTTTCCTTAGCTTGTGATTTCATGAGATTTCGGGTTTTAGGGAGTTGTTAAGTTGTTGATATCTTGTATTAGTATATGAGAAGCGACATCTTAACACTTTTATAATTTCTTATCTTCAGTTTTTACTAGTTTTTCTGCATTTGTTTCCTTTTTTGAAATTTTTAGGCTTACCTAGTCGTAGAGACTAGGTGCCATCACGACAGTTCAGGGAGGACGAAGTTGGGTCATGACAAACCCTTAGTTGGACGTTCCAAGATATAATGGCTGAGAAACGAAATGTGTACACAGGATTGTATAGTGGTTGTTACTAGTTTAGGATCAAGGCGTAGTTGATGATTAAATCAATAGTTATGTTGTTCCATAGTGTTTAATGGTAATTTATATCTCCTTATGCGAGCCATGAAATTCTGCATAGGCTAACTTTGCTATCCATTTCAGTGGATTTTTTTGCATAGGCTAACATCACTAGTGTATTCACTAATCAAGGTTAATATATAGATTCAAGGAATAATGTGGTTTTACTGATCAATCATGTACATTATCAAATATTCAATTTGTATTTCCTTAAGTCTATGGTTAGTTGATCTAATTTCTTCTTTTTTATGCCATATCTATATTAAGTATGTGCACAAATCGAATCCGTGGTGCCTAAAAAGATTGCGAATTTAATCTATTGTTATGATTCTGCAATTAGGAGAGTGGCTTAACTCCTCGATCCCTCGGATGGAATAGGATGACTTGATCCCCACAAAGTGTTTGACAATATGCTTCACTGAAAACATAATTTTTTTACATCTCTGTGGGGGTTAGATGATGTTTGAAAATGATATTAAATGTTGATCATGATCTTAGCATTGATCAGGGGTGGCAAAATGGTTCAAAGAAAACAGTTAACTATTCATATTATCCACTAAAAAGTGGGTTGGATAATGAAATTATTAAAAATGGGTCAATTATGGATAAGAACCATATTATCCATTTAGAAAATGGATAACCAATGAGTAACCAATGGATAACCAATGGGTCTAACTTTTACAATTGTAAAGCCTCAAATTGGGGGTTCTTCAAGTTAGGAGGACGAATAATTCTCCCAAAAGTGATCATATACAAAACGTCATAGATAATATTGGTCATATTATCCATTTAGAAAATGGATAACCAATGAGTAACCAATGGATAACCAATGGGTCTAACTTTTACAATTGTAAAGCCTCAAATTGGGGGTTCTTCAAGTTAGGAGGACTAATAATTCTCCCAAAAGTGATCATATACAAAACGTCATAGATAATATGGGTCATATTATCCATTTAGAAAATGGATAACCAATGAGTAACCAATGTATAACCAATGGGTCTAACTTTTACATTTGTAAAGCCTCAAATTGGGGGGTTCTTCAAGTTAGGAAGACTAAAAATTCTCCCAAAAGTGATCATATACAAAACGTCATAGATAATATGGGTAACCCGTATTATCCGTCGGTTAACCCATTTTTTATCCGTATTAAATATGGGTCGGGTCGGATAATCAACTTCAACGGGGACCGCAAATGCGAACATATGTTCACAATTGTGAAGCCTGGGTCGCTTTTGCGAACCTGATTTCGCAAATACGATATCTACACCTGTGCAAATTATAACTTAGCCGAAAATTCTTCATTTTTCAAACATTCTTAAAACCTAAATACCTTTGGGAAAATTTTCAAAGTCAAGTACTCTTCCAAATTGATTGTAAGTCATTTCTAACTCATTTTAATAATCTTTAACATCTTTTCTCATGATTTCAGTTCAAAATTAAAGGTTTTTATAGGGAAAATTAGGTGTTTTGGGTAGAACTTAGGTTTTTCAAATTTTGGTGATTTGGACCTCGATTTGAGGTCTGATTTCAAAATAAATTATATATTTGAGTTCGTGTGTGAATGGGTAATCGGGTTTTTGGTTCGAACCTCAGATTTTGATCGTGTGGGCCCAGGGTCAATTTTTGACTTTTTGGGAAAAACTATAGAAAAATCTATTTTCATGCATTAGAATTGATTCATTTAGCATTTATTGAAATAGTTAAGTAACTTGTGGCTAGATACAAGCAAATTGGTGGTGGAATCAAGAGGTAAAGCAGTAGTTGAGACTTGAATTGTGTTCGTGGCATTGAGGTAAGTGTTTGGTCTAACCTTAGCTTGAGGGATTATGAGTGGTGTCTTATTTCCAATGTGTTAATTCTAGAGTATGATGTATATGCATGGTGACGAGTATCTATATGTCGGTGTCAAGCATGCCCATGGGTCTAATGTTGTAATTGTTGTGACTCCGTTGAGATTTATTCAGGCGTAATATGTTGATTGTTATTGTTTGATCCCTTTCTGAGAAATTATAGTTGTGATATTGTCTCGGTTGCCGGATATTATTGTTCTGAAATTGTCTCCTTGACGGGATGTTATTGTTTATGATATTGTTTTTCCTTGTCGGGATTGTTGTTGTTATACTCCTGTTCCCTTGTCGGGATTCTTTTGTGATTTATGTTGATTTGTAAATGGGAGCTGGTTGCACGCCTTCAACGAGATATATAAAATGGGAGCGGGTTGTATGCTTGCAATGAGATATATGGAATGGGAGCGGGTTGCTCGCCTCAATGAGATATATGAAATAGGAGCAAGTTTCATGCCTACTATGAGATATATATGAAGTGGGAGCGAGTTGCATGTCTGCAACGAGATATATGAAATGGGAGCGGGTTGCATGACTGCAACAAGAAAGAGATAAAAGTGAAACTGTGCTTGTTTTCTTATTCTTGTTAGCAATTGAATTTTAGTTTCTTTACACTGCTCTTTGGTATTTTTATGTTGATACTCCCTACAGCATGTTTTTGCCCTCCCATCTTTACCGTGAATATTTGCTTTTACTTTCTATTGTATATGATTTAGATGTACATGTTTATTTGTTAGTCTGGTCGTAGCCTCGTCACAACTTTGCCAGGGTTAGGCTAGGCACTTACCATCACATGTGGCCGATTGTGTTAATACTATACTTTGCACTGTGTGCAGATACTGATACCAGAGCATTTGGATCGCAATGAGGTTTTTGCCTTCAGTCCAATAGGCAACCCGAGGTAGTCCTGCAGACGTCCGCAGGCCTTGGCGCCTCCTTCTATATTCCTATACTATTTCTTCTATGTATTTCTGAAACAACTTGTATTTATCTTTCAGATCTTTGTTTGTAGTACTCTTAGACAGTTTGTGAAATTATGACACCAGATCTGGGTAGCTTCTAGTTGTGGAATTGTATTGGTAATATTTAAATCGTTACATTTCTTTTCTTCCGCTTATTTAATTCCGTTGTTTATATGATATTGTTCACTATTGTTAAAGGATTAAAAATATATGAAAAAGGTTAGGTAATTGGAACAATTGGCTTGCTTAGCTTCCATTAGTAGGCGCCATCACGATCCCCGAGGGTGGAAAATCCAAATCGTGACATTATTCATGCTCGATTATCTGATAATGCTCTACAAAGTTTAGGGACTCGAATAGGACCTTGGGCGTGGTCCCGATCCGTCCGAGGGCAGGTGTTTTTCTCGGACCTCGATTACAGGGGCTCCTTATGTTGATTTCAGTTCCTTATGGTCACATCTTTGCTCCGTTTACTTCATCGATTACCAAAGCGTCCGAAGGGCTTGGTTTCACCCCGTATACAACTTTTCAAAACCTCTATTTTCTGAATTCTACTAAGCAAGTTATATTCAATAGCTCTCTACCATTTCCCAAGTTTTCATTATATGCACAACTATCCAGCTTAGTCTAATGATCCATAAAACTCAAAAGCTATAAATGACTAACTCAAAGCTAATACCACACTTCTTGCTCCTCACTGTCGCACCTCCTTTTTACGCACTACCCCGAAGGATAATGTATAAGGGATTTTTTCCATTTAAAGTGACGTTATTCGGATCGACATTATTTATTTAGAGTTGCCACTTGGGAAAGGTTTGGCTTTTGGTGTCCCAAGTCACCGGTTTGTCTTGGATCCCGAACCGAGGAAAATTTCGACTTCCCAATTGGATTCTGCAAACTAGAAAATCTAAGCAAGGAATTCTGTTGGCCCCAGGGAAGGTGTTAGGCACCCCCAGATCCCGTGATTCTAGCACGGTCGCTTAAATTGTTATAAATGGCTAAAATCCAATTTTTACACATGTTCCAACCTATAGTGCAATTTTGTAATTATTTATCGCTTTTAATTAATATATTTTTTAGAGAGTGACGTCGTTTAAAAACGTGTTTTTGGATCACGTCACATGAAATGCATCTGGATCCTCGACATATTTTTGTCCAACATTTTGGGATTTGGATTTGGGTTGCATGAAATGCACACCCATATTTAGGAAGGTAGAATTATTAAAAGCGCGCTTAAAGTGACTAATGCGTTATTATCTTTGGGGAAGGCCGTGAAATTCGCTAAACGGCCCATTCCGAAATCTAAATATTTTAATACAATATTTATTGAGGGCCTCGCAATTTGTGCATTTTATTTGACGAGGCTTGTCTCATTTAAAATGATATCCTAAAGTGAACCATATTTTTCTATTCTTGTTTGTCTCTAAAAAATAGAGAAAAGGCCTTAATTAGTTTGCCTCGTTTGAGGACCATTACATTTGGGTCCATGAACTTAGTTTTAGAAAATGGTCGGGGTTTAGCAGGAGGCCCCACTAAATCAATAAGTCACCAAAAGGTGACATTAGGGGGCCTTACAACAAATTACCACCAAGCCCAAGCGGAGATCCGCTGTCACGAGGTATGCGTGAGCCAAACTTCACAAAAGACATTATTTCATACACCCATGACTACGGTTAGACTTCAGTAACAATTTGGGCTTAAGTTCGTTGCCCAAGCATGTCTGTAGACTTCAATTCAGTAATATGCCCAAAGCAACACAAATCGAAAAGTCATCCCACTTGAATTATGATTTTGCCTAGTTAAACCATAGGACCTATGGACATCCGAAAAAATCAAATTGTACCAAGGCGTGATCATCTGATTTTCTAATGAGATATTGGGTTGCTAAATTAAAGTGAATTACTGTTTCCAATTCAATCTAATTTTAACCCAGTTGTGTCCGTCCAAACTGTGATATTAACACTACTAAACTGAACTAAACTTCAAATTAATGATAAACATGTTAAACGTGATCATCTTTAATTAACATGGAGATCCAACTACATTATATTAAAACTATTAATTAGAAGAAACAGAATCAGATCCTTAATCTAACAGTCCTGTACAGTCCACTATAGCCTAGTTTCACTACTTAAATCAAGTTCTGAATTCACACAATCCAGTTACCAAAATTTATTCTACAGACCAATTATACAAAGCTAGCATAGATTTACATAATATTAATGAATGAAATGTTTAAAGGCACAAGTCATGAGCAAAGCTAAATCAGAACTACGCTTCAATTCTTCATATAAATTTACTTCTGCACATTTTCAGCTTACAGTTAATCAAGGACGCAATTGTGTACCTGGATGTCGAAGTACAATAAGAAGAAGAAGAGTATCAGCAGCAGCAACAAGCGAGGATCAGATAACAGCCCAGAAAAATGAGATCAATAATCCAGGAGGAGTTCACAGCAAAATAAAACCAGTAAATCAGCTATAGATGACGTGAATAGACCATATATATTTAAAATTGAGCCCAGAAATTTGAGAAAAATCAATCAACACTGAGAACTACCAATAACAACTTGAAAACGAACCCAAAGTTACTTGCAAACACCTTTTGAAACTTGAGCGCAGAACAGAAACAGAGAAAACTGATCTAATTCTGATTCAAAATGAACTAACAGTTGAGTTAAGAGGTAAAGTCTGAAAAATGATCAATGTGACAGTTTTTTTTATTTTTGGAGATTTTCTATTGTTTTTGGTTTTTTGGAGTTTGAATTTCAAATCCAAGATCTGAAAATTGAAGAACACACTTTGGGGGAATTTGGAGGCTCCAAAACTTGTGAATGAAGCAAAGAGCATGCCCTTTTATAGGCAAAGATGAGGCTCTATTAGATTTTGGACTTTACAAATCAGTCCTTCTTCATTTTTAGTTGTAGTCTCTTGTTTTGAAACTTGTTATCTAAGTAACCACACCTATCTCTTGCAATTTACCTAAAAGCCCACATCTAGAAGCTCCTAGGAAGTTCATTCTAAATTCCCTACCCTTGAACTACCTATTTTACCCCTGAATTTAAAGTAAATCACAGCTATAACCAAACGAATCCCTAATCTCTGACTTATCAACATACTGGAAAATAATCCTAATTCGAACTAAAACTAACAAACTAAGACTTAACTAATCAAGATAAGACTGAATTAAACAAGACTAACAGGAGTCAATTCAAACTAAAATTGATAGACTAATTAATAGATTAGAAGAGATATAACTGAGAATCAAACTAAATTCAGAATTTGGGACAAATTAAGTTTGAACAAACAACTAGCATAACACGACTAAAAATAAACTCACACCAACAAACTAAACACAATAACAGGTTGCATCAATCAATTACAAAAATTAATCTCAAAAGAAAGAAATTATTGAATTAAGATGAGCAAATAGTCGACTAATAACACAAAGAATTATGAGATAAAAACAAAACAATGGAATTCAAATAAACGAATAAAAGGGAAAATTATCAAAACAAGAACAAAATAAAAAAAAAATATGAAAACTCACTGGCAAATTTCCAAATTCGAAATCTCGGCTGATTCAAATGAGATTCGATGGCCCATAGCGTTGAATTCAACATGAGGCAAGTGAGGAGACCATGTGGTGTCAATTTTGTCCAATTTGGAGAAGCTAGGGTTCTGCCGAAAATGTTCAAATTAATATTCGAACCGTTCTAGGCATATTCAAGACAAACTAACCAGGGATTTGGATAGGGGAAGGGAAGGTGGTTCATTGGTGTAAATTTGGACCGGTTTGGACAAAGTAGCGTCTTGGCCGGAAAGTTTTCGATCCGATATTCGACGGATTCTGGATGTGTTTGAGAGAAACGGATGGTGGATTTGGATAGAGGAGGACGAGGGGAATCCAGGGTGTAATTTTTGGGGTCAAACGGAGACGGGCCGCCGCCGTGGGCGATTTTCGACGGCGGCGTTTCAGGCTCTGGATGTTAAGGGTTTGGAAACGATGATACGGGGGTAGGGGGAATCCAACATTTAAATATCATGTAACACCCACTTCCTGCCCGTTGATCTAAGTATCCTAGACGGCCAGGATAAATTATTGACCAAACAGGGTCATTTTGATTGGGTAACGGACCGGACCGGGTGGGGGACTGCACTGGGTCATTTCAAACGGGCTTGGTTAGATTCCTTTGGGTTGTGACTAATGAATTTAGAAATGGCCCAATTCCGAATTTAATTAAACAAGCCCTCTCTTCTTCTTTTTTTTTTCATTTTGCATTTTACATTTTTTTCTGATTTTATTAAAAATAAAGACTCAATTTATTTCAGAAATTTAACTCATTAATTCCTAAAATTTATCAAGTCCTATTTGAAAGTAAATTCGCCAATTACCAATTAAAATGCAAAAAATAAAATGGACTATTTTTATTATTTTCTTTATCATTTATTAATATTAATTAACTAGCAAAACTAAAAATATAAAATTGAATTATAAATGCAAACGCACTATTTTTATGAATTATGGCAACTAAAAATACACACAAAAAAACAAACAAGACACAAAATCATGCAATTCGAATAATAAAGAAAAATCCTAATTCTAATGAATTTATAGGAGTAATTTAAGCGTAGTAAAAATCACATGCTCACAGCTACCCCTCTTTTCTCGAAGACACGAAGGGTTTTCGAGCAAAGATAAATGAGCACCATGAAGGATTTTTGCCTGCTTAGCACTCCATGGGAAGCATTTCGAAAAACCATCTGACTGAACCCTACTTCAAAGGTTCCCTACATATCCTTGGCTATAAAGGAATCAGGTCAGTGTAGTTCTAGAAAGTTTGGTAGCTGGGACTACCAGGAGCTGTGAATTTTACTGCTGTTTTTGCTGCTACTGCTTGCCGACCTCCTTATTACACCAAAGGGAAAATCAAAGCTAAGCTAGCTATGCCTATCAACTTTGAGTTACAAGATTCCTATCTATAATTCTCTAGAAACTTGATCTTGGGTCTTAGCTGATTTGCTGTAGACTTCGATCTGAATCTTGATGCTCGCAAGTTATAGATGTTTACTTCTTCATGCAGCATTGGGTCAAAATAGGATTGGCAGAGCTTGTGACTTTAATCAGATTTTGAGCAATCCGCGTCCTCGCTTGCTTCACATTTAAGTTCATTTCTTTTTGTTCTTTTCTTCTTTTCTTGATTCTAGATTGAGATTCATTCCATAGGTCATCTCGCACCCTGTGTCTTGGGATCGACCTGCTTAAGATACCAAAACAAATAAACGAACGAAATTTTTCTTCCCCAGTTTTCATTGGAAAATTTTTGTGAGTTAGCTTGCCACATATCTAAGCAATCAAATCAGGATTGTGTAGGGAGATCCTCGGTAATTTTTTTTATTTTCTAAGAAAAAGATCCTCGATTTTTTGGCCAGGAGATCCTCGATCTTTTAGCTGGGATTTGGAAAGAAAAAGTTCCACGGTTTTTTGGCCAGGATTTGGAAAGAAAAAGCTCCTTGTTTTTTTGGCCGGGAGATCCTCGGTTTTTTGGCCAGGATTTGAAAAGAAAAAGCTCCTCAGTTTTTTGTTGGGAGATCCTTGGTTTTTGGCTGGCATTGGGAAAGAAAAAGCTCCTCGGGTTTTTGGCCGAGAGATCCTCGGTTTTTTGGCCGGGATTCGGAAAGAAAAAGCTCCTCGATTTTTTGGCCGGGAGATCCTCGATTTTTGGCCTGGATTTGGAAAGAAAAAGCTCCTTGATTTTTTGTCCGGGAGATCCTCGGTTTTTGGCCAGGATTTGGAAAGAAAAAGCCCCTCGATTTTTTGGCCGGGAGATCCTCGATTTTTTGGTTGGGATTTGGAAAGAAAAAAAGCTCCTCGATTTTTTGGCCGGGATATCTTCAGTTTTTTGGTCGGGATATCTTCGATTTTTTGGCCGGGATTTGGAAAGAAAAAAAAGGTCCTCGATTTTTTGGCCCGAAGATCCTCTAATTTTTGACCGAGATTTGGAAAGAAAAAGCTCCTCGGTTTTTTGGCCGGGAGATCCTCAGTTTTTTGGCCGGGAGATCCTTGGTTTTTTGGCCGGGATTTGGAAAGAAATGGCTCCTATACTACTATGATTTGTTTTTCTTTTAGGATTTTCATTTTTGTTTTGTTTTATTTTTTTTTTCCCTTCTTTTCTTCTTATTTTTATATTTTTCCTTTTTTATTTAGCAAAACGCATGAAAGAATCTTGGGGAAACTTCGTTTTTGGTTGTTTTCCTGCTGCAAAGCTGTTTCAATGCTTGCGCATTTCATTTCTTTTGGGATGCACCTGCTTCTTGCAAGGTTGCTCTGAATAAGACATGTTTTCAACAGAGAACAATTTGTTAGTTTGAAACGGTGGTTGGTTTTGTGGCCTTGCTCATTCCAATTGCTTGATCCCGGACCCTCTCCATTGAGAACTTTGTTGCTTGTTGGCATTGAGGGTGAATCTCTTTTCAAACCAACCGGGTTCAACTCTCAGGATTTCATTATGACTCGCCCGTGTGGGCTCTAGCCTTTTCACTTTATTGTGTTCTTAAGACCTTTGTATTTGACTTTCTTTCCTTTCCAATGTCTTTGCTTCGAAACCATCAACCCCTATGGTCAGCCGGGATTGGACCGATGCACTCGCTGAGGCTGGGCATTTTCTTTGGCTCTTGCCAAGTGGAGCCCTATGAAACCAGTCCTGCCACCTTTTCTTTGCAGTAATTCCAGAATCAGAGTTAAACCGAAAGGGATTCAAAGAAGAAATATACGAGAGGCAATCAAATGAGTTTAAAGAGAAGCGTCCCTTTCGAGAGAAAAGAAGGACTTATCTGGGGTGTGCATGCTGGCTTCAAATGAACATGACATGCTTCCTGGACTGGACGCCCGACCCACACAAACTTTCCAGCTTCTTGTGAACCCATTGATCCGCATTTCAAAACCAGGGAACCTTGCCAGTATTCTTTTCGTGGTGAGATGTCTTCTTTTCAGCCGACAGCGCCCTTTGCGGGTTTTCGCCAATGTCATTTCTCTTCTCGTCGTCGCCCGATAGTGCTCTTTGCGAGTTTTCACTAAACGGACTCTCTCATTTCACCTTCCCTACTTACTATCGCTTTACGGTGCTCGAAGGTTTTCACCGATAATACTCTCTCATTTTATTTCTCTCAATTTGAATTATATCAGATTCCAACAATAATGTTTTTCACTTTCCTGCTTTTGTCAATTGATAGGAAGGACTTGGACAAGGTCTTTGGGTAAAAGGATTTTGGGTAGAACTATAACTTTGGAACCATTTCGGCGAATTCAGGGCCGAACCATAATATCATCTGCCCCCGTTTCAATTTTGGGGAAATTGAGATTTTTGTTTTGGTGTGACTTAACCTTAGCGAGAGGTTGCCTAAGTATCCTTTCGAAAATAATTTTTGTTTTTTTTTGTTTTTGTTTTCTTTTTTCTTTTCTCTTTCTTTTGCTCTTTTTTTTTGTTGGTACTCCGGGTTCCAAAGAGGGTAATCAAATAAACGGAACCGGCTCAAAAGGGTTTACGAAGGGTTGATAGTGTTTGGGTAGCAAGAAGGAAAGCCTTCGTCATCTCAATCACACAAAAGCCATCAAAACAAGAGGCCTAAACATAATACCTTTTGACTGCATCTGCATTGACTGTTGTTTCAAGATCATTTCCTTCGACGTCTCCCAAATATAGTGCTTTTCTTGGAAATATCTTCTGGATTATGTATGGACCTTTCCAATTAGGAGCGAACTTTCCTTTTTCTTCCTGGTAATGAGGGAGAATGCACTTGAGCACGAGCTGTCCCACTTCGAAGTTCCTGGGATATACTTTCTTGTTATATGCGCGGGCCATTCTTTGTTGGTACAACTGCCCGTGGCACATTGCGGCCATCCATTTTTCATCAATTAATGACAGCTACTTTAGTCGGGTTTTGACCCACTCACTGTCCTCAACTTCTGCTTCAACGATTATGCGAAGCGAAGTGATTTCTACTTCTGCATGTATGACTGCTTCAATTCCGTAGACCAACAAGTATGGGGTCGCTCCGATTGATGTACGCACTATGGTACGATACCCAAGTAAGGCAAAAGGCAACTTTTCATGCCACTTCCTAGAGCTTTGAATCATCTTTCTCAAAATCATCTTGATGTTCTTATTTGCTGCTTCAACGGCACCATTGGCCGATAAGGAGTAGAGTTTCTGTGGGTTATCATAAATTGTTCACGTACCCCTTCCATCAGACAGCTGTTCAAGTTTGTTGCACTATCAGTAATGATAGTGGTAGGAATACCAAAGCGACAAATGAGATTGGAGTGCACAAAATCTACCACAGCTTTCTTGGTGACTGACTTAAGAGTGATGGCCTCAACCCATTTTGTGAAATAATCGATTGCGACCAGTATGAATCTATGTCCATTTGAAGCTTTTGGCTCGATTGGCCCAATGGCATCCATACCCCAAGCATCAAATGGCCAAGGTGCTGACATCGGATGAAGCTCTATTGGAGGTGCATGAATCAAATCACCGTGCACATGGCATTGATGGCATTTCCGAACAAAACTGAAGCAGTCCTTTTCCATGGTTATCCAATAATATCCCGCTCGCAAGATTTTCTTTGCCAAATCATATGCATTCATATGAGGTCCGCACACCCCTGCATGCACTTTATGCATAATTCTTCCAGCTTCCTTGGCATCAACACATCTTAGCAAGTTGAGGTCCAACGTCCTTTTATACAAAACATCACCGCTTAAGAAGAAACCACTCGCATGCCATCTAATGCTTCTCTTCTAATCTCCCGTGGCTTGCTCGGCTTACTCTTGTGTTTTCATAAACCTTTTGATATCATGATACCATGGCTGAGTGCTAGATTCCACATCGACCGCATTACAATAGCCGTTCCTTTCTTTGATTTGAATTTCAGGGGATCAATATGGGCATTGCTTGGGTAAGGCAGCATTGAAGCTAAAGTGGCGAGTGCATCAGCTAGTTCATTGTGACATCGAGGGATGTACCTGAACTCTATTGACTTGAAGCGTTTGGTAAGATCTTCCACATGTTGTCGATATGGAATGAGCTTAACATCTTGAGTCTCCCACTCTTCCTGTGCTTGCCGGATAATCAAATCGGAGTCTCCCATGATCAATAAGTCTTCAACATCTTGGTCAACTGCCATATTCATGCCCATGATGCATGCTTCATATTCAGCCATATTGTTTATGCAGAAGAATAGGAGCCTAGCTGTAGCTGGATAGTGCTGACCATCGGGTGAAATCAAGATTGCCCCAATGCCTACTCCTCTCGCATTTACCGCTCCGTCAAAGAACATTTTCCAAGCACGAGTGTCCTCTGAGATTGCTTCTACTGAATTTACCTCTTCGTCTGGGAAGTATGTGCTCAATGATTAGTTCTCCTCGTCAATTGGGTTTTCAGCCAAATGATCTGCTAACGCCTGGGCTTTCATTGTCGTGCGAGTGACATAGACTATGTCAAATTCCGTGAGCAAGATTTTCCATTTTGATAGTCTCCCAGTGGACATCAGTTTTTGGAATATGCACTTTAAAGGATCCAATCTGGTTATGAGATAAGTAGTGTGGGCTAGAAAATTGTGTCTCAACTTTTGCGCGACCCACGTCAAAGCACAACACGTTCTCTCCAACAAAGTGTACTTAGCTTCATAGCTGGTGAACTTCTTGCTCAGATAATAAATTGTTTACTCTTTCTTCCCGGTTATGTCATGTTTCCCCAGAACACGACCAAAAGAATTTTCAAACACCGTTAGATACAAGAAGAGAGGTCGCCCTGACTCAGGTGGGACCAACATCGGAGGATTTGACATATATCCCTTGATCTTGTCGAAAGCCTCTTGACATACAGATGTCCATTTGATTGCTGCATCTTTCTTCAACAGTTTGAATTAGTTGAGTAATGAACCGACTAATATAGTTTAACCTGCCCAATAAACTCATCATGTCTTTCTTAGTTCTCAAAAGAGGCAGATCTTGATTGGTCTTTTATCTTCGTTTGATCTAACTTAATACCTCTCCTACTGACTATGAAACCTAGGAGCTTGCCTGATGGGACTCCGAAGGCACATTTGGCTGGATTCAACATCAAATCATACTCGCACAGCCGTTCAAAGAACTTTCTCAAATCTCGATTGTGGTTACTCTGAGTTCGGGACTTGATGATTACATCATCCACATACACATATATCTCTTGATGCATCATGTCATGGAAAATAGCAGACATAGCTCTCATATAAGTTGCACCGACATTCTTTAATCCAAATGGCATGACCCGATAACAGCAGGTACCCCAGGGTGTAGTGAAAACTGTCTTCTCGGCATCTTCTTCATCCATCAATACCTGGTGATATCCTGCGTAACAATCCACGAAGGACTGTATTTCATGTTTGGCACAGTTATCAACAAGGATGTGGATGTTAGACAAAGGGAAATTGTCTTTAGGACTCGCCCTATTCAAATCTCGATAGTCCACACACACCCGGGTCTTCCAATCTTTCTTTGGCACAGGAACCACATTGGCTAACCATGTAGTATATCGGACCACTAGGATTACCCCTGCTTTCAGTTATTTTGTGATTTCTTCTTTGATATTTGATCTTATCACTGATATCAGTTTTAAACTTTCTTTGCTTTTGTTGCACTGGAGGACAATCGGGGTAAATTGGTAATTTTTGCACCACTAGATCCACACTCAGTCCTGGCATGTCGTCATATGACCAAGTAAACACATCTTTAAACTCAAACAGGAGTTAGATTATTGCATCTCGAGTTTTCTCATATATGTTAATGCTTATTTTGGTTTCCCTTATTTCTTCGGCAGTTCCCAAATTAACCGATTCAGTGTCATTCAGATTTAGCTTAGGTTTTTGTTCTCAAATTGTTCCAATTCTCGGTTTATTTCCCTAAAAGACTCTTCTTCGTCATATTCCGGTTCTTGATTCATTATTTCACAGTTAGACAACGTGTTTGAGTGTGGTCATGAAGTCCGCAAACATGTCATGTTATTTAAAGACGCATTATTATGACTGAAAAGAAAATAAAAAATGAAAAATAACAAAGATCAGAAAGAGTAAAGAGAAAATTGACGACGAAATATTGATTTCATTTCTTGGAATTTGGAAAGATAACAGGGTTTACATTCGTGAGTTCAAAAACAAGAAACTAAAAGAAACATCCGAGTTACACCCTGAAACAACTAGAGATGCAGAAAGGGTGACAGGGCTAATCTACCAGGACTCCCGCCTGATCGGGAATAGCGTGGCCTTCCAATTTTGGAGTTTAGCGTCTGGTCCCATGTAGAGCACCTCAGCGGTGCTAGTCCCTTCCCCTAGCTCGACCATGTGGGTTTCATGAAGCATTTTCTTCATAGCTCCGCAGATATCTTCTATTTCCTCAGCCGTGAAGACCTCATCGTCTTCTTCTTCGCCATACTTAGGTTTGACGAAGGTCTCATACAGATGTGGCAATGGTTGCGGCAGAACCCACCCTTCTTTCTTCCTTTCCTCAGCCCATGTTTCGTTCTCTGGGGTAGGGTAGAAGCCTATCCTAAAATACTTTTCCGCTGTGGGTAGAGTTACCGGCTCGGCTATTCCTTGCAAAGCTTTTCCCAACTCTTTTCCTGGCTTGAAATCGTGTCTAATCATTTCTTTGGCCACCATGATTGAAGTATTAGACAGGAAAGGCTGGGGACATGGACTTCCCTCCTCGTATTGGTCAGCTACCACAACTTCAAAGGCTTGATAGATAATATGCTCACTTCCTTCCCTCGCCTCTAAGCATGGGATAGATGGGTCACGATAGATGGACTGCTCATCTTCCCCGTGGACCACAATCTCCTGATCTTCATACTCAAATTTTACCATCTGGTGGAGGGTAAAGGGCACAACTCTTGCAGCATGGATCCAAGGCCTTCCCAGAACAAAGTTGTACGACGTATCCATATCCAACACTTGGAAAGTTACCTCGAAATCCACCGGGCCTATGGTCAATATTAAATCAATTTCACCGATGGTATCCCTCTTGATGCCATCAAAAGCTCTCACACAAATATTTTTGGGACGAATCCTCCCTGTCCCAATTTCCATTCTTTGCAATGTGGAGAGTGGGCAGATGTCAACCCCCGAGCCTCCATCCACCATGACCTGCTTAACATAGTAACCCTCACATTTGACAGTCAGGTGCAAGTCTTTATTGTGAGTAGCTCCTTCTGGGGGCAAATCATTTTTGCTCAAAGAGAGTTGATTGACAGTGAAAAATCTTTCCGCCATTCTTTCAAGTTGTTCAACTAATGTTTCAATTGGCACATATGCCTCGTTCAAGGTTTTCATAAGGATCTTTTGGTGTTCGGCGGATTTGGTCACCAATGAAAATAGTGACACTTGCTCATGACATCTTCTCAATTGCTCCACAGTTTCATAATCGGGCATTTTCATCTTCTAAAAGAAGGCCTATGCTTCTTCAGCGCTTACCGACTTCTTAGATGGAAAGTGCTTTATTGTGGCGCTGTTGACTTCATGTACATTTGAATATTTTTCAACAGGGATTGTTCTTGGGAGTTCCCGTGAAATTTCCTTGCCTTTATATGTAACCACGTTTTGTTCGTAGTTCCACGGCACTGCAGAGGGGTTGGTCATTGGATTCTGTGGTGCACGTCCAATAATCACTGGCTCGTTCGTCCGAGATGGCTTAATTGTCCCTATACCACATAGGCCCTTTTTGGCATATACATCTGTGTCCCCTTATTTATTTCAAACTTCCTTGGAGTGCTCACAACTAATGGCTTCTCTTGGCGACCTTGCGACATGTATACAACCCCGTGATTAGGAGGTACTGGCTCTGCTTTTGTCTCAGTTTTCCTTTCAGGCTCAATTTTGATAGCTTTTTTCTTCTTCTCCCCTTTTCACTGCATTAGGGCTGCCCAGGGCCTCCTTTCGGCATCGGCAATAGCAATTATGGCTTTCAGGGCCAGATCAAATTCCCGGTCTTCATATATCATACCGATTACCGACCCATTGTTGTGAGCGGGCAAAGGGTTGTTGGTAACATTCGGGGCCTTTTCATCCCTCAACATTATTTTCCCTTGTTCGATCAAATCTTCTACAGCTTTTTTCAATGTCCAGCAGTTGTCAGTACTGTGCCCTTCCACCCTTAATGATAGGCACAATGGATACCCCGTTGATAGGCTGAAGATTCCGGGTTTGGCCTGTTTTGGGGGATAGGCTAAAATAGGTTCATCTGGATGAGCTTCAGGAACAAACTGGAGTAAGTTTCACCAATTGGTGTAAAATTTGGTCGTCTAGGTGGTTCCCGAGGGCAGAAATTGTTTTGTGGTGGTTGGGGATTATATTGGTTTGGTAAGGAGGCTGGTTTTTTTGGAATGGAGGTGGGTTTCGATTAGCTTGTGGTTGCGGTCGACCGAAAGGTTGAGTATTCATGACCGCATAAGGTAGATGGGCATAAGTCATTTCTGTGTGAGGGTAATAGTGCTGAGGGGCTCTTTCTGGGAACAACGGTCTAGGAGCCCGGTACCTTCTTCCTCCCGATGCTGCCATCACTGTTTCTTCTTTCTTTTTACCTTTAGCCATTCCTCCAGACCCGCCCTGGATGGCTTGGGAGGCTGCTCTTATGGCCGACTGGCTCAAGATTCTGCCCCTTTTTAGCCCATTCTCTACCATCTCTCTGATTTTTATTGCCTCTGCGAAGGGCTTACCCATAGCGGACATCATATTTTGAAAATAATCTGTCTCTTGAGCATGTAGGAAGACAATGACCATCTCCACCTCATCCGTTGAAGGCTTCACCCTTGACGCCTGTTCACGCCACTTAATTGTATATTCGCGAAAACTCTCTGAGGGCTTTTTCTTTAAATTCGCCAAGGAGTTCCTATCTGGCGCAATGTCTATATTGTACTGAAATTGTCGAACAAAATTTTGGGCCAGATCATCCCATATATGCCGGTGCGAGACATCCTGATCCATATACCACTCTGAAGCGATACCAATCAAGCTTTCCTCGAAATATGCCATCAATAATTCTTCTTTGCCGCCGGTACCCCGTAGCTGATTGCAGTACTTCTTCAGGTGAGCAATGGGTTTGCCGTGCCCATCATACTTTTCAATTTTTTCCTTTTTGAATCCTGATGGCAAGTGTACATACGGGAACATACACAAGTCTGTATAGGTGATGCTCTTCTGCCCGCTCATGCCTTGCATATTTTTCAAGATTTGCTCGATGCTTCTCATTCTCTTTGCCATCTCATCCTGATCTGGAGCTTTGGGGGGTTTTATCCTGCCCCGGTGTAAGCTCATATGGTGGCTGAGATTAAGAGTACTGAGGATAATTAGATGGATCAGCCTGAAAGACGGGATTTTGGAATGTGAATACCGACGGGTCAAAAGCATGCTTTGGTAGTGATGGTTGGGTTGTTGCGGAGGATGGTGGAGCTGTGAAGATATTGGGAGCAATTCCAGATGGGAGCACCTGGGGGTTAGCCTCAGAGGGTATTTCGAAGAAGTTAGCAGTCATAGTAGGTTGCCCTAGAGGAATATTTGGGCGGCTGATAGGGATAGTGGTAGCACCTCCAGATCTAGGGAATAACTCCGGGAATCCGGGGATAGTGCTTGGAGGTTCCGTTCCGTTGTTCCAAAAATCCCACATTTCCATCAATCGCAGGAGCAGGATCCGATTTTCTTCAGCTGTAAGGGATTCATAGGCCGGGATCCCAGGGATTGGGCTATCTTCGGGTATGGGGATTGCAGGCAGGGTCATTTTAGATGACATCTCCGTTTTTCCTTTGGATCTGGTGAAGTATCGATACGAGGCCAACTTACCACAAACCAACCACTGTTTCTAAAAAGCTCAGCTGGAATGACAGCAACAACGGTTAGTATGAAACAAATAACATATAGGTAACCGCACATTAGAGTGCGATGCACCTATACGATTAAATGAATATCTACATATTTTCTTCGATTGCATGTGTCATCCCGGCTTTTCCTCTTATTCCTTTTCTCTTCTCTTTCTCTTTTTGTTTTGTTTTCTCTCATTTTCTTTTCCCTCTTTTTCATTTTCTGTTTTTCCTTTTGGCCATGGGTTTTTTCTTTTTCTTTGTGTTTCTTCTTTCTCTTTTTTTTATTTATTTCCCTCGTATTTCTCTTTTTCTCTTTTTCTCAGGATTATGATCGAATCCTATGTAGATTACCTACGTATCATGGCCCCGCATAAATAAGACCAAGCGTAGTTCTAGAAAATAAATGCAAAATAGAAGCAACAATGTTTTTTTTTTGGAATTTTCGATTTTAATGATAGCAAATACTTCGATTACAAGAACTCAAGACTGGCACATTAAGACAACTAACAGACTCTAAATAACAAGAAGAGCTACAAACTCCACCATCAACTATGCTACTTCAAAACGAAAATACAGACTGACTCGAAAAGAAAAAACAGACTCAGACAACTGACAAACTCTAGTAAAAGGAAATACATACTCAAATGACAATCATGAATACATTAAAGCTCCTGATGCCCGCGGGACATCGTTTGGTCTTGCCGCGGGCCTATATGCAAGTTCCCCTTGAAGTCTATCCAGGTCACTCATTATCTGCTTCACAAATATCATCACCGATGCAAAGAAGGTAGTATGAGTCATGTTCTCGCACATTTGGCATTTCCTGGTAATGTAGTGAGCAATAGCTAGGATTCTCTCTCTGATTATGCCCTTTTCCTGAAGCAACCGCCCTATCTGTTGAGCCCTGGCCTCCAAAGTCTTCTGAGTTTGTTCCTGGAGTTGTTGCAGGTCCATTTCTAGTTGTGCCAATGTTGTGTAGCAGTGCTCTCTTTCAACCTTGAATTCCTTTGCCTGTTTGATAATTTTATTCTCTGTGGTGATGACCTTTTCCCTTAATCCTGTGACCTCATTATCGTATTCTTCTTTCAACTATTTAACCATGTAAGATCGCTCTTCCGTGTTTCTGGCCAATTGTTTTCGAACCCCGACTAATTCTCTTTCCTCTTTGTTGAGGTCAAAACTCTAATCATTCACTTTTTGCCTTAGGTTTTCTAAGCTTTGCATCTTTGGAACTCCTAACAGGATTTTCAGCCGTTATTTTCATCTTTTGGATTTGGGCTCGTAAGGCTTCATTCTCTTTAGTCAATTTATTTTTCTCACCCTCGTCAGCCGCGGCTTGCACGTTGTTTTCAAACGTAAGGTCTTGGACCCACTTTTCCAATTCTCCTATTTTGGCTTTGTATTCTTTTTCTTTGGCTAACCAGGCCCACTGTTCTTGCGATGACTCGGCAAACTCCTGGATGTGAGGTCTTTTAGCTGGCCTCTCGTGGTCATATTCTCTCCTATACCAAGCAAGGTATCCTGGCGACATTTCACCCTTGGCCCGATCATGCACGCAAGTATCCGCTTTTAAGTATTGACATTCATTCCTGATCTGGCGGACTCTTCCTTCAGGAAGCTGTCCATCAGGGCTAATCTCAACTACCCGATCACTAAGATCACCATCTTTTGCACTATTTGGCACCTCCCGAGTTGCCTTAAAACCCGATACGGGGTATAAGGCTGAATGCTTCTAAGACCCATTAAGAGGAAATGCGGCCTTGCTACTGGCATATATATGATTTCATCAATGGGCAACCATCCAAATGTCCACTCTATTTGACTAGCAGTGAGGGATAGAAAGTATGTTGTCCAACCCGTGAATCCTTCAGGCAAATTGACCCCTTTAATCCTCATATAAAACTCTTCTATGCATGTTTTCTCTGTAGATCCATAGCTCAAGAACTGAGGATGATGGCATAGGTGCTCGGTCATCCACATTTGCAGCAGTAGATTGCACCCCTCAAAGAAGTCTGTCGCGACTTTGTAGGCTGTAAGAGCACGGAAGATTTCGGCTAATATCATAGGCGCAAGAGTGTTTTTGGCTTGAGTCATTAGAGTGCTGATGACCCCGGCTATTCTTTTGTCAATGTTCCCGTCTTTCCTTGGAAATACCACAAGCCCCAAAAAAACCACCATAAAAGCGAAACGTCTATGCTCCTTCCATTTTTGCCAGTTTCATTTGCCACATATCTTGCCTTCCGGGTTATTGAACCCTCCTATGGGGCCATATCTGTGGTATATGAAGTGTGGGGTGCAAAAGTCGTTTGCCAAATCCGTGTTGCGAACTGTCCTGATTATCTTCAGAGAGTCTAAGAATCTGTGTATAGCTACGGTTCTCGGGGCAACCAAGTACTTGTGCCTTAACGGAACCTCGATATTTTCGATGTACCCAGCTATTTCCTCTAGGGTCGGAGTGAGCTCAAAGTCCGAGAAATGGAACATATTGTGTGCCGGGTCCCAACATGTGACCAATGCTCTGATGATGTCTCCCCGAGGCGTAATCTCAAATAAACCAGTAAGCCTTTTCAAATATTCGTTGACCTCGCTTTGTCCTTCTTTGCCCAGATCGTTCTACTATAGACGCAACTCCAAAGGGATTTTATTCATGATTGAGAAAGGTTCATTTTGAATCATGCTCATCCTGCACATTTATTAAGGTGATTTAATCACTTATTTTGACCTAAAGGAAAAATGACACCATTATTTTCATTTAAAATACAAAGTTGGTTTTGCAGATACGGCCTTTCAGCATTTCGAGTGAAGATTTCAAGACTGTGCCCGCTAACCGATGAGAAATGACATAAGGTGGTTGTTCTTGCAAAGACAGCCTTCCGGCGCCCCTTTAGGGACATTCGGCTTATTTTAGACAAGAACAGCCTCACCCGACTTATTTATGGCAAATATTTGAAAATTTGACATTATTTGGCTATTTTTGCAAAAGGGGTGGTTGGACCCGATGAGGGTTGCCTACGTATCTCAACATCCGGTGAGAATCAAACAAGTGTAGTTTAGGCAGACTTGCCAAAATCAAAACTATTTTGATCAACAATTGTCTTTCTGTTTTTTTTTCAAATATTTTCTCTTTTTTTTTTCATTTTTCCAAAAGTTCGTTAGCATTTCGGTACTATTTGGGTATTGGGTCTCTTTCAACGAAATGATTTCCCTCACTTAGTCATAACACTTCTATTTTTCACTCATTATACACAAGCCGGTCGACATGCACAGCCGAACAAATAAATGCGCAAGTAGCATGTAAGATGCATCAAGATGGTCAATTCATTTCGGGTCACCTGTCCTAGACGGACCCAACCCCTGTGTTGATTTCCCTAAGTCAAATGCACATGAGGAAAACAAACATCCTATTAGGGATCCAGCATGAGGTCGAGTTATTCTAGGTTCAAAACCTGGGTATATGTTCTAAACCGTGTACCCGAGCGGACAACTCGAGTCGAGGAGGGGGCTACGTACCGGGGCCTCGCGAGATCGTCTGGCTTAGTAACTTGTCTGGCCTCTTCCTTATTTCAAGGTATGACACTAACAGAATAGGGAGTCTCAACAGTAAGCACATCCCCATAGATGAGAAGAGAAGGCTTTCGGCACAGTTTTATATATACAATTCAGATAATATCAAAGCGGTAAAGCACTTAGCACATTTAACATGAAACATGTAGGACAATCAGACAAAGCCAAATATAATAATTATACTAAGCTCGAATTCTTGAACCCTGAATTGGAATTCTGGGTTCGTCTCCCCAGCAGAGTCGCCAGAGCTGTCACACCTCCTTTTTACACACTAACCCGAAGGATAATATATAAGGGAGTTTTTCCATTTAAAGTGACATTATTCGGACTGGGATTATTTATTTAAAGTTTCCACTTGGGAAAGGTTTGGCCTTTGGTGTCCCAAGTTGCCCGTTTATCTTGGATCCCAAACCAAGGAAAATTGTCGACTTCCCAATTGGAGTCTGCGAACCAGAAATTCTAAGCAAGGAATTCTGTTGACCCGAGAGAATGTGTTAGGCACCCCCGGATCCCGTGGTTTTAGCACGGTCGCTTAAATTGTTATAAATAGCTAAAATTCGATTTTTACACACGTTCCAACCTATAGTGCAATTTTGTAATTATTTACCACTGCGTTGAACACTACAAGAAAAGTGATGATTACATGGGGATTTTCCAAGGGATAAGATACGAAAATCCGCAGATACTTTGATTTTCTGCATAATTTCCTACCAAAACAAATCCGTTGGAAAAACCTCCGTTGGTAATTATTACCTGGGAATTAAAATATCCCCAGGTAGATGTGATGACCCGTCCCGTTGTCACGTGAGTTAACTCCCCGTTTCCCCCATATTATGTTGTTCTATGCTTCAATATCAGTAGTTGAATGAATCAAATAGAATTGAATTGGTTTTAGTTGGAAATGAGGCAGTTAGCCTCTTAGACGGAAGCTTGTTTTGGAAAAGTCAACCGGAAGTTGACTATATAGTTTTAAGGCTCGGATGTTAATTTTGGTGGTTCGGTTAGCTTCGGGGGATAATTTGTGACTTAGGAGTGCGATCGGAATTGAATTTGGAGGTCCGGTGTAGAATTAGGCTTGAATTGGCGAAGTTGGAATTTTGGAAAATTCCGGTTGATAGGAGAGATTTTTATCCGAGGGTCAGAATGGAATTCCGAGCGTTGCAGTAGCTTCTTTAGGTGATTTTGGATATGTGTGCAAATTTTCATGTCATTCGGACATCGTTTGGTCTGGTTTTGATCAAATATGCAATTCAGAAGTTTTTAAGAAATTTAGGCTTTGATTTGATCATAAGTGAGGATTTTGATGTTAACGTTAGCATTTTGATGATTCGAGCAAGTTTGAATGATGTATTAGATCATGTCTGTGCTTTTGGTTGACGTCCCGGGGGCCTCGGGGTGAGAACGGGTGTTAAAACGAGAAGTTTTTGAATTTGGCTTCAGGTTTGTTTTGCTGTCAGCTGGTATTTTCGCTTTTGCGGAAATGGACCACAGAAGTGGTTTTGCAGAAGCGGATGAAGGACCGTAGAAGCGGAAAAAGGCCTGGTGTTATAGTGAACAGTGCGATTTTGGGCGATTTTAAAGAGGATTCGAAGGGATATCATCAGGTATGAATATTTGGACTCAGATTATGTTATTATGGTGTAAAAACATGAATTAATCACGGAATTTCAAGGAATTAAAGGGTAAAAATGGAGGTTAGGGCTTGAAACCTAAAAAAGTGTAAACTTGGAATTTGAGGGGTCAAATGGACTCCGATTTTGATGAATTTGATATATGTAGAGTCTTGGCGAGTTGAGGAGTCCGGTAATGTGAATTTTGTAATTTTTCGATAAGTGGGCCCGGGGCTCGGGTTTTTATAGTTTCGAGATTTTTGATATTTTTCGATTGTTTTCGATTGGGTATTGTTCCCTTAGCATATTGTAATGCATTCTCTCTAGTTTTGTTAGATTCGACGTGCGTGGAGGCCGAATAGAGGGGAAAAGGCATCGCGAGCTAGAGATTTCATCGGTTCGAGGTGAGTAATGCTTGTAAATGATATCCTGAGGGTTTGAAACCCGGATTTGCACATCATAGTGCTGTATTGTGGTGACTTGCATGTCAGGTATGAGCGTGGGGCAGAGCACCATTGGGGATTGTGACTTGGTCTGTCCCGGTTGTTGATTTTACTGAGTGATTGACTGAAAACTACTTGATGCTATCATGATTTGGGCTGATTGCAATATTTTGGGCTTCGTCCCGATTATTTGAATCCTTCAGGGATTGATATCACTATTTTTACATTACGTTGCATATTATTTGATCTCAGTCCAAGGTTCTAAATATTGTTTTGCAAACTCAGCCATCTTTCTAAGATTTAAAAACTTAAATGATATTTTTTACTGACGTTTTGAGCTAAGAACTACTATTTTACTATTGCCCAAGGGGCTAATGTGCATTGCTGGACTAAGCATGGATTGGGCTGTGCACCGCAGCAGTGTTATGTGTGCATTTCTGGGCTGAGGATGGATCGGGTTGCGCGCCACAGCGGTGTGATATTGATATTGCGCTTGGGTTGTAGTAGCCCCTCCGGAGTCTGAACCCCCACAGTGAGCGCGGGTACCCAAATGGATCGGGTTGTATGCCGCAGCGGTCATGTGCATTGCATTACATTCACGCATTGATTCCTATTTGTACTACGTGGCATGACATTTAGCACTCTCAAATCATTGACATCCATGCTATTTCTTGCACCGTGTACCAGATACCCGGACGTTATTGGTGAATAGAGTGTTGTGCCCGAGGGGATGACTTGTGTGCGGACTTGCACTACCTGATATCGCATTCACATGCTTAATGTTGGAAAAAGAACATTTTTTAAAAGAGATTTTTAAACTGAGCTAGATGTTTCTAAAGGATTTTTACGGTTTTACTATTTTGTTCAAAAGGACGTACTGTACTATATATCATAATGGAGTGTTCTTACGTTATTTCTTGCCGCTCAGTTATTATTTACGCTTATTACCACTGAGTTGGAAGTACTCACTTTACTCCCTGCACCATGTGTGCAGATCCAGGTACCTCGGGAGTTTTGCTGAGCTTTTGCTGATTTAGAGTTTATCCGGGGTTGTCGAGGTAGCTGTCGGACATCCGCAGGACCCGACTTCTCCCATATCCCTTTTATTATCTTTCCAAAATTTTGAGACATTGTATTATTTGGAGTCTTGTAGCACTGTATTGTTAGAGGCTCTAGACTCATGACCCCCAGCTCTTTGAGAGTATATTCCTTTCTATCGTGATATTCAACTTATATCTATCAATCAGCTTAATCTTTTAGCTTCATTGTTGTTAAGGATATTTAAATAATTGGTTTTGAGCTTCATGCTCGGGTTGAGAGTGTAATTGGTCGTGCTTGCCTAACAATTGTGTTGGGCGCCATCACGATCAGGTTTGGGGTCATGACAAGTTGGTATCAGAGCCTAGGTTACTAGGCCTCATGAGTCATGAGCTGGTTAGTAGAGTCTCGCGGACCGGTACGGAGACGTCTGTATTTATCCTCGAGAGGCTGCAGAACCTTTAGGAAAACTTCACTTTCTTGGAATTATTATCGTGCGTACTTGATTCAGCTTGAGATGTAACTCTAGAAATTCCTTCCACGTGTCTGTATGCGCACATGAGCGCTCGATATTATAAGTGCATTGATGGCTTGTGATTCCCTGATCGAGGGGCGAGATGTGATCCCGTGAGTTTGATGTTGGGCCAGTTTGGAGGACTTGAGGCTGGATCTTTGCCTATGGCTTGAGCTCCGAGGTGCTGATTGTGTTAGCAAGTGTTCTGAACTTATATGTTAGGTATTGTCCCTATTAGCCGGAATGGCAGTTGGATATCCATGTGATGAGTATGTTAGTACTGCAAGATGTATTTATGTGACTTGGTAGTGACGAAGGAGTCTGCTGAATGATAGATGAGCTGGTAAGTGTTCGATTCCTATTGTAATTTGTTGTGTAGCCCCGAGTTATGGGCGCGTGAAGAATATGTTTCGTGTCTCCTAGTCGGAAAGTAAGGTTCATTACGTATGGCAGTATGAGTTCAGACTCAGGAAGACCAAATGGCTATGTTATGTGTATGATGGTGGAAGGTGTGCTGAAATGCTAAATCGAGGCGAAACAGGTGGGTTATCTCCTGCAGAGTGTTCTTAAGGGGTATGATTTTTATGTATATTATTAGAAGATCTCATGTGTTATTGAAAGGCACGTGTTGTAATTTGAAAATTTGGGTTGCTTCAGAGAGTGGACTTAGCTGATGTGGGGATGAATGCGAGGTTTGCAGAGGATTTCAGTATCCGTGGATTTGTGTTTTCATAAACTAGTAGATGATTTGATTTTAATCTCACTATTATATTATGACATCTTTAGAGTAAAAGTATTATGGGTTATTAAATATGTCTTGATAAATGGCTTCGAGCCAAGTTGGGGAGGTTGTTGTTGATCAGCTGATGGCACGGTTATGTACTATGTTGGTTCCATTTTGAGGTATGTTGGCGGATCAGTTCTGTTGTAGAAATTGAGCCAGGGATGGAACGTGTGAAGAAAAAATTTTGATAAAGGTTATATGGTGCTTCATAGATGTGAGGAAATACTAGGATGTCTTGAGTTGTTATTGATAAAGAATGCGTAGTGTATAAAAAAGAAAGATGTTCATTTGTATTGGAATGAGGTCATATCCTTTGGTGTGAAAGTGCTAATAAGGCACGAGTGGTTTTGTTCGTTAAGTCAGGTAACTTGCAGTTGGAATAGGAGTGAATGACTCTCGAGAATGGTTTTATTGTGTTTAAGATTTTGCATGTAATCATCAGGTGTCTAAGGTAGGGTATGTGGCTAGAGATTATGTTTCCATTAGGAAGAGATCAAGACTTGTGGTACCTTATGCTAATTATGGGATTCTATGTATCAGTATATGGGAAGTGATGGTGACGAATCCCGATTTGTAGAAAGTTCTTCAAGTAAAGTATTCTGGAACGTGGTATTTTTGGGAAGAATTTAGAGAGTATTCGGTGGCCTATGGGTCTTAGACAGTGTGGTCTTATGTTCAAGTCTCGTGTGGTAGGCCTGGATTGAGGCATTGTGATGCTACGACAAGGGAGAAATATCAAGTGGATGATTAATAAAAAGAGAAATTTAATAGAAGGAATAGTTTGATAATAGACCTAATCGGTATGGTAAAGATATGATTAATTACTTGTATGTGTTCGAAGTAATGTGCTTTTGGAGGCAATTTGTAGCAATGCTCTTGAGTTTTGACGGCTTGCTCAACTCGGTTTAGATAGAAGGATTCAGTCCTGTCAGTTTAGCTCGAACAAATGGAGTTGGCAGAGATGTTCTTTCTGGGTTTTACCTTGGTTTGAAGATGAGTATATTTCGTATGGGTATGCGAAGCATGGAGTATGTAATGATTTTTCTTCTAAATGGGATCAATGAAAGTTCTTGACTAGTTGAGTGCGTCGATGTCTGTGGCACGGAAGGGAGATAAAAGTTCTCATGTTATCCTAATGTGGTATGGTATATGCGTTATGTTGTGGAGGATTGGGATTTGTGTGTGTAAGGCTCGGTTCAGTTCGGAATGGAAAGTCATTAAATTCTTAAGCAGCACGAGCAGCTGCAGGTGAATTAAGAATCAATCTTCAGATGATTAGGGTGAATGATCCTCATACGATAAGGAAAACGGTGTTGCTAATCATAGTGATTTGATAAGGGTATATGTTTCAGAAAAGGGCAATGTGATTAAGTTGATGGCACTTCGGTAGTGTTGTAGCATCTTTCTTGCTAGATCGACTGTTGATATCTGAGTGTGTTTGATGGCACAGGAGAATTTTAGAATATCTTTGAAGAATGAATGGGTACTCGAAGTGCAATATGTAATTATACTGCAGAATTTGGGATCAGGTATAGGAATTCGTGTGCTATGTGAAGCTGGAGGCTGGGAGTTCTCATGTTCAGGCTATGTAGTGGTTGTGGATAGTGTGTATTGGTACCGTTAGCGGCTATTAGGATTGGAGGCCCGAGTGGATCCTTCCTTGTTGGTATGTTAGATTTTGTATATGATGCTGAATTGTAGAGTGGTTGTTGCAATGTGGGTTGTTCTAGACTATTGTGTTATGGGCTATGTCGGAAAGCATCAACCGGCTGCGTGGCAAGGTGCATCGGATTATGATATAGCAGAGTGGTTAGTATTCCAAATATCAGCGGATGGCTGGGAAGGATTGTTTTCCTTAATTGGGCCTTGTGACGGATGTCAGTATAGAGGTTTCTACCATTGATTCAGTTCTGGTATTAAGGGACTCTTTTTCAAATGCGTTTCTTGTGGTCGGGCATGTCGCCGGGCGAGATTGTGGATTTCAGTATTGATTTGGTGCCGGGCACCGTATTGTATGACTCCAGTATGAGTTATAGCAGTGGAAGTAGCAGCTTCAGGCTTCTTGGTAATGAGTTTGTTAGTAAGCTGATTGGCTACGTAATCAGATTGAGATGGCTTGGTTGGCCCTGAGATGTATTGTTGAGGGATAGGTTTAATCTCTCGTTATTGAGCTCGTTAGTGATATGGGGAGATCTATGAGTTGCTTTTTTGGTGTTGTGAGGCGTTATGATTTTCGGACTGTGGGCACATATAGTGTGGTGCTATCGAGATTCATAGTGGAAGTTGAGGGGGAAGGACCTCAGTTGTGTTTGAGTTTTGTAGCTTACGACGCTATATGTAGATATTGTTAGGCACTTAGTATTTTGTTGTAATGAGCAAATTGGGCTCGATGTGCATCTCCCTGTGTGAGATATATGTATGGATCGGGTGGCATGCCGCCATGGGTATGTTATTTGGATCGGGTTGCACGCTGCAACAGTGTGATGTTAAGAATAGTTTTCCATACGTTATTTGGTATGTCTTGCTTCCTGGTTTCTGAAGAAAGTCCGTATTGGGTGTTGCTCGGTGAATGGCTCATCGGTTATGTCCTTTCAGGATTTAAGGGTGTATATTACTTAATTCACCATGAGTATGAATTCGAAAAGTGCAATGTGGTTCTACGGTTTATGGCCTAGATGGACTGTGAAATTTCGGCGGAGTTGTATTATCGGACCTATGTAAGATAGGGTGACTAGGGATCACCCCGGGTATATGCTTGGTAAGGTCATTTAGCTATTGGTTGGTTTCTAGGACAACTCTGCGCAAGCTCGAGGACGAGCGTTTGTTTAAGTTGGGGAGGATGTGACGACCCGGCCCGTTGTCACGTGAGTTAACGCCCTATTTCCCCCATATTATGTTGTTCTATGCTTCAATATCAGTATTTGAATGAATCTGATAGAATTGAATTGGTTTTAGTAGGAAATGAGGCACTTAGCCTCTTAGACGGAAGCTTGTTTTGGAAAAGTCAACCGGAAGTTGACTATATAGTTTTCGGATGTTAATTTTGGTGGTTCGGTTAGCTTCGGGGGATGATTTGTGACTTAGGAGTGCGATCGGAATTGAATTTGGAGGTCCGGTGTAGAATTAGGCTTGAATTGGCGAAGTTAGAATTTTGGCAAATTCCGGTTGATAGGAGAGATTTTTATCGGAGGGTCGGAATGGAATTCCGAGAGTTGCAGTAGCTTCGTTAGGTGATTTTGGATATGTGTGCAAATTTTCAGGTCATTCGGACATCGTTTGGTCTGGTTTTTGATCAAATATGCAATTCGGAAGTTTTTAAGAAATTTAGGCTTTGATTTGATCATAAGTAAGGATTTTGATGTTAAGGTTAGCATTTTGATGATTCGAGCAAGTTTGAATAATGTATTAGATCATGTCTGTGCTTTTGGTTGACGTCCCGGGGGCTTGGGGTGAGAACAGGTGTTAAAACGAGAAGTTTTTGAATTTGGCTTCAGGTTTGTTTTGCTGTCAGCTGGTATTTCCGCTTCTACGAAAATGAACCGCAGAAGCGGATAAAGGACCGCAACGGAAAAAGGCCTGGTGTTATAGTGAACAGTGTTCGCGAATTTCAGAAGTTAAAAAAACAATTTGGACTTCGAACCAGAGGCGATTTTGGGCGATTTTTAAGAGGATTCGAAGGGATATCATCAAGTATGAATATTTGGACTCGGATTATGTTGTTATGGTGTAAAAACATGAATTAATCACGGAATTTCAAGGAATTAAAGGGTAAAAATGGAGGTTAGGGCTTGAAACCTAAGAAAGTGTAAACTTGAAATTTGAGGGGTCAAATGGACTCCGATTTTGATGAATTTTATATTGGTAGACTAGTGGCGAGACGAGGAGTCCGATAATGTGAATTTTGTAATTTTTTGAGAAGTGGGCCCGGGGCTCGGGTTTTGCTAGTTTCGAGCTTTTTGATATTTTTCGATTGTTTTTGATTGGGTATTGTTCCTTAGCATATTGTAATGCATTCGCTCTAATTTTGGTTAGATTCGACGCGCGTGGAGGCCGAATTAAGGGGCAAAGGCGTCTCGAGCTAGAGATTTCACCGGTTCGAGGTGAGTAATACTTGTAAATGATTTCCTGAGGGTTTGAAACCTCGGATTTGCACATCATAGTGATGTATTATGGTGACTTGTAGGCCAAGTATGAGCGTGGGGTAGAGCATCGTTGGGGATTGTGACTTGGTCCGTCCCGATTGTTGATTTTACTGCGTGATTGACTGAAAACTACTTGATGCTATCATGATTTGGGCTGATTGCCATGTTTTGGTATTCGTGTCAATTATTTGAATCCTTTAGGGATTGATATCACTGTTTTTGCATTGCGTTGCATATTATTTGATCTCAGTCCAAGGTTCTAAATATTGTTTTGCAAAGTCAGCTATCTTTCTAAGATTTAAAAACTTAAATGATATTCTACTGACGTTTTGAGCTGAGAACTACAATTTTACTATTGCCCAAGGGGCTTATGTGCATTGCTGGACTGGGCATGGATCGGGCTGCGCATCGCAACAGTGTTATGTGTGCATCTCTGGACTGAGGATAGATCGGGCTGCGCCCACAGTGGTGTGATATTGATATTGCGCTTGGGCTGTAGGAGCCCCTCCAGAGTCTGAACCCTCACAGTGAGCGCGAGTACCCAAATGGATCGGGCTGTACGCCGCAACAGTCATGTGCATTGCATTGCATTCACGCATTGATTCTTGTGTGTACTACGTTGCATGATATTTAGAACTCTCATATCATTGGCATCCATGCTATTTCTTGCACTATGTACCAGATACCCTGCTGTTATTTGTGAATAGAGTGCTACACCCGAGGGGCTGACTTGTATGCGGACTTGGACTACGTGATATCGCATTGACATGCTTAATGTTGGAAAAAGAATATTTTTTAAAAGAGATTTTTAAACTGATCTAGATGTTTCTAAAGGATTTTTTCGGTTTTACTATTTTATTCAAAAGGTTGTACTGCACTATATAGCATGATGGAGAGTTCTTACGTGATTTCTTACCGCTGAGTTATTATTTACGCTTATTACCACTGAGTTGGAAGTACTCACTTTATTCCCTGCACCATGTGTGCAGATCCAGGTACCTCGGAAGTTTAGCTGAGCTTTTGCTAATTTTAGAGTTTATCCGGGGTTGTCGAGGTAGCTGTCTGACGTCCGCAGGACCCGACTCCTCCCCTATCCCTTTTATTATCTTTCCGAAATTTTGAGATATTATATTATTTGGAGTCTTGTCACACTGTATTGTTAGAGGCTCTAGACTCATGACCCCCAGGTCTTTGGGAGTATATTCCATGTTATCGTGATATTCAGCTTATATCTATCAATCGACTTAATCTTTTAGCTTCATTGTTGTTAATGATATTTAAATAATTCATTTTGAGCTTCATACTCGGGTTGAGAGTGCAATTGTGTTGGGCGCCATCATAACCGGGTTTGGGGCCGTGACAGTAAATTATTGGGGATTTTGTATCCCTATGTAACTTACGTGCGGATTTATCAACGAAACATCTCAAAAAATTTGCAATAATATTTTGGTAAAAATTCGTAAATAAGGGATTTTTCTTGGAAATTTTTGTAGGAAGAAATCCGCACGTAATTCCCCATGAAAATCCTTAAGTAAAATCTGCAGGAGCACATTTTCGCAAGAAAACTCCCATAAAAATGTTGCATGTAAAACCCCAGCAAAGTTCCCAAATAATAATTTGTAGGTAAATCACCATGTATGATTTCCAATGAAACAAAAGAAATATTTGAAATCCCCAAGAAAATCCATAAGTGATATTTTCGTAGGAAAATTCGTATGTAATATTGGTAAGAAAATCCCTATGTAATTGTTTTTTATAAGAAAATTACCATATAAAATTAACGCGTTCGAAAATATTTTCCCATTAAAATTTGCAAGTAATCTATGCATTTTCAAGATGTTTTTAATTTATTCTAGCTTATATTCTTACAATTCAACTATTTTATCACAATCATAATCATTCAACACACATCTAATATAATTATAACAAAAGGAAAACATAATTCATAACATTAATGTACTATCATATAATCCTTAAACAAAAACCAAAATATCTCAAATGTTAAACTTAATAGTCTAATGAACATCTCATGATTATAGTCACTTTCATTCGCGTTACCAGGGTGAGAACCACTTTCATTCACATTATCAAAGTCATTGTCACTTTTGTTCTCAGATCCTTGATTGTCTTCTTGAGATGATAACTTATTTGAAGATGATGCATTGAAATTAACATACTTCTTCAATAAGTCTAATTCTTTCCTCATCTTTTTATTGTTGCGCCGCTCTTCTTGCAACTGAGCATATAAGTGTGTATTGGAAGCATGCACCTGAGATTTAATTATCTCATCATTTTTTCCTTGTAAAGTAGATGTTGAATGCTTAAATACTTTAACAGATTGACCCAAAGAACCAAGTCCTGCAACCCTTTCTTTTTTCTTTCCACCAACAGATTGTACCAAAATATCCATTTCACTTAATTGGCTTGCTGAATTAGTGTCTCCTACCTCAGTTGATGCACTTTGAGAAGCTGACAGTTCTTGTTTCTTTTTTTCAAAATTATTCTGCACCAAAATAAGTTATTTGAGATATTATATAGTGCCAATAGAACATCGTTCTCAAGAGAAAAAATTAATAAGGACAAGAATTAACTATTGTTCTCAAGAGAAATAATATATAACACAAGCCCAAAAATGGTGAACCAACTGCTCGAATATAAGGAATCAAGAACAGAAGCTGAATCTTGGCAAAGAATGTGGCTTTATGAAGCTTGTAACAAATCCACAATCTCATTCAAAGAAGAACTTTTACATCTAATATGAATGGTGATCAAATAACTGAATATTGTAACAATGAAATAGAAATAATAGCAGACAAAAAGGGTGACCAATATTGAACAATAAAGATGCCTATTATTACACATTACAAGAAATTTCTAAACTAATTCAGATGTTTAGACTAAATCAAAAATAAAAAAGAAAACAAATAGCTACCCATATTGTAAGTCAGTTCATTTGGTGGGTATGGTGTTGTATCAAGATTTTTTTTTTGAGTATTGGAAACTAATATTGCATTGATGAGAACTGAAGTGTACACTGACATTAGGACATCTGCAACTTTGAAGTAAAGTAACAGTAGGTGGGGCAACAGTCCAAAATTATGCATGTCTATGGCTCTTGGAGCGTTTTCTAACAGTGATAATACCAAGTAATGATTTCAAACAGCATATTTATTTTTCTGCGTAAAAAAGGATTCTGCAAAATATACTCTCCAACTATTCACTAGTATACAACAACAGCAACCCAATGTAATATTTAAAAAGTTTTCAATTCTTCTACTAGTAGTTCTTATAAAATCCCTTACTGGTCTCAATGATACTAGCATAGATCTGTGAGACTCTACCTATCTTAACGGGTACCCTCTGATTAAAGGTCCAAACAAAGGTAGAAGATGATAGCTGAAGAAAATGTAGTTAGAAAATGAAGGTATTCTCTTTGATGAGAGCCTAATTCACTTTTTGTTACTAATATATATAGATTGATCCCAATGATCAACCTTACCACCTTACCCACCCCTTTAGTCCAGCATTAAAACAGACCCCAACGATCGAACTCTGCTGTAAGACATAAAATACTTCAGACTTACTATGTACTTTCATAATGGCACTAAGGCAGTTCATTTTTAAAGCCTTGACATATCTGCTCATACCATATGGTTTCGGAAAAAAGTAATAGAAGGAACACTTACATAAGCAGTTTCAGCTTTCTCATCTACCCAACATTTTTCTTTTTTTGTCCGATGAGTCTCAAAATAAAATTCCGCAACTGAAGGATCTTTTCCAGAAGCTTCCTTCTGAAAATAAATGAAAATACTATGTTCCCAACACTGAATATGATATTATTTTCTCGAAGAAATAATTTAAAAAGATCTATATATTACCATTCTCTTCCAAATCACTCGATGAGGTATACAACCACCTGTATGAACTGAGGCGCCGTCATTTGAATCACGATTCATTTTGTTTTGTTCAGGCTTTAACTTGAATTCAGGAGACTCCCAATACTCCTTCATCTCCTTCAATACATCATCCCCCATCCAATTTGGTTTCACATGCAATTGTTTTCTAACATCTTGAAAAAGTTGGGTCATTCTTGCAGCTGCTCATTTCTAATAATTGTCTCGTATAGCTTGCTTATAGTGAGGGAGCCATCTGAATTTTTTCTGCACGTTTCAAATAAAAATTTCATTAGCCATACAATATCAAACCAACAACAACAACAATAATAATAACAACAACGACAACGACAACAACAACAACAACAACAACAACAACAACAATAACAACAACAACAATAACAACAAAGTATAATCCTACAAGTGGGATGACTCAAACTCACAACCTCTTGATTGGAAGTGAAGGGTGCTTACTATCAGAGCAACCCACCTTGTCTAGAGCTCCATAGTTGGTAGTTCTTTTCTTCTACTATCATTTATTTACTGGATATTCAGACAACAAACTCTTTCCACTTAGATATGTGACTCACATGCTAATTGTGTGATTTGTTGGATCCTTACAGCAAGAATAGAGGAGAGAACTTGTGCAATTAGCCTACAGGACATTCATTTACTGCTCTATCACAAAGGGAAAAAATATCGAACCAGTGAACTAAAATTTGCAGCAACACATTTATTGAGATATTTAAAAAACACTATATTAAATAGGAGTAAACTGAACTCTTGTAGTAACTAGAGACGCCTATTTATTGGCTAATCCAGATTTCACTAAGTCTGACTAACCTAGGTGAAAGTAGCATGGGATCTGGCACTCCTACATTTAAAGATAAGGAAGTAGATTAAGGTAACCTGAAAAAGGAAAAAATTATCCCATGTTGCTACTTTAAGGAAAGGCTGAAAACGAACATAGTGAGTGAAACTTACTTGAGGAAAGGCTTAACCTCATCACAATTTATAAGAACATGCAATTGTACTGCAACAACCTCTTTATCATCTAGCCACTGAATAATGTCATCCTCATTGCCATAAGTTCGGCCAGAAGGATTAAAGACCGATAGAGCTGGTTGAGTTGAATTCGTTTTTATTTCATCGTCATTACGACCAACTCTATTGTTGTTAGACACGACATGAGATTCAAAATAATGTGAAGCAAAATACAAGATTTCTTGAGCCAAATATGCTTGACATATAGACCCTTCAACTATGGATTTATTTTTAACAGTCTTCTTAATTTTGTTTAGGAAACTACAATCATTTTTAAGAGATAAATTATGTAATAAAATAAAGATGAAAAATAATAAATTCTTGGAATAAAGTTTTTTACCTTTCAAATGGATACATCCATCTATATTGAACTGGCCCACAAACCCTTGTTTCGTAAGGCAAATGAATCAGTAAGTGCTCCATTGAATCAAAAAATCTGGGTGGAAATATTCTCTGCAACTTACACAAGATTAAAGGAATATTTTGTTTCATTTGTATTAAATGATCCTCCCGTAACACTGTTGAGCACATGTCTTTAAAAAATAGACTAAGTTCAGTTAATGGCTTCCAAATTGGTTTTGATAGTGCACTAAAAGCAACTGGAATAAGACACTGCATAAAAATATGGCAATCATGACTTTTCATCCTAAATAGCTTTAAATGTGGCATATCAACACATCTACTCAAATTGGAAGCATATCCATCAGGCATCTTTAGATCTTTAACCCATTCACATACATATTTCTTTTGGTCCTCATTTAAGGTAAACTTTGCTTTCGGTTTAATCCATCTCCCGCTACTGTCCTGTTTCAAGTGTAGATCATTTCGACGGCAATATTCTTTCAAGTCCATTCTTGCCTTCTCATTATCTTTAGTTTTATCTTTATTGTCCATGACAGCATGAAAAATATTATCAAAGACGTTTTTCTCTATATGCATTACGTCAAGATTGTGGCGAACTAGATTGGTCTTCCAATATGGCAAATCCCAAAAAATACTTTTTTTGGTCCAATTATAAGATTTTCCATAACCATAGAATTTGCGTGGACGCGATTCAGTGATCTTAGGAAACCCTCTAACTTTTTCCCACACCTAATCCCCGGTTAACCTAGGAGGAGGTCTAGACTTCTCCTCTTTTCCTTTGTAGAAAGCATTCTTTTTTTTTCTAAAATCATGATTGAGAGGCAAGAATTGGCAGTTATAATCAAACCAAGTAACTTTCCTTCCATATTTCAAAGTAAAAGCTTTTGATTATTCCATGCAAATTGGTCATGCTAATTTACCAGTTGTACTCCACCCTGATAACATGCCATAAGCAGGAAAATCATTAATTGTCCACATCAATGCTGCTCGCATAAGAAAATTTTGCTTCTTTGACACATTATAAGTTAGTACACCATCCGCCCACAATTGTTGCAGCTCATCTATTAATGGTTGAAGATAAACATCAATTTTTGCCTTGGGATTATGTGGACCTGGAATGATCAATGTTAAGAACATGTAAGGGGCAATCATACAAAGATCATGAGGAAGATTGTAGGGAGTAACAATCACCGGCCAACAAGAGTATGGCGATGCTAACTGACTATAAGGTGTAAATCCATCAGCACAAAGACCAAGTCTAATATTTCAAGTTCTAAAGCAAAATTTGGATAGGTTCGATCAAAGTGTTTCCATGCTTCTCCATCGGATGGGTGGCACAACACACCTTCTTCGCTACGATTTTCATAGTGCCACTTCATTTGCTCTGCAGATTTTTTCGAAGCGTACAATCGTTGAAGCCTAGGAATAAGCGGCATGTAATGCATTCTCTTCTGAGGAACCTTTTTATTACCATGCTTGCGCAAGCATTCCTTGTTACGAGGTTCTTTACAAAAATTACATTTTGTCATCTCGGTATCAGCCTTGTAATACAACATACATACGTTAACCTAACAATCAATTTTTTGACTAGTTAGATCAAGCCCTAAAACTAGCTTTTTCGCATGGTAGTGATCCAAAGGTATATTATTATCGGGAAGACTTGTATCCTTCATTAGTTGCACCATTGCATTAAAATAACCTTGGGACATATTGTACTCAGATTTAATACTCATCATTCTAACAGCTGTAGACAACTCAGAATATTTGCATCCAGGCCATAAAGGTTGTTGAGCCGAATTCAACATTTTGTAAAACATGGTAGCATCCATATTCGGAGACTCTTCTATATTGGGTTCAATTTGATGCCCAAATTCTGCACCAGCAGCATCATAAATCATATTTTGATATCTATTTACATTTTCATAGTCTTCCCCTGGAATATTACTTTGACTGTTTGAAGGTATGTCAAAGTTATAACCTTGATGACTACTCGAAGTGCCTGAATAAATATGTTCATTCAAATCAATTGGAGGTGCTTCCTCTCCATGCGATGTCCAATACCAATATCCTGGCGTGAACCCTTTTTGATAAACATGCACAATAACTTCATCGCGTTTCAGGTGCTTCATATTTTTACAAAGCTTACAAGGGCACCTTATGACTCCCTCGGATAAGTACTTAGGTTGAATACAAGCAAAATTAATAAACTCATCCATGCCACTTATAAATTCATCCGTATACCCCGCTCGACGGCGAAGTAGTCTATTTTCTATCCATTTTCGATGCTCAGGAATTTTTATTTTCTGAACCAAAAGATAAATATATTTAAAAACATAGATAATAGCATTGAGGCACTAGACATAAAGTAATTAGTGTTGGAATTCCTTGCTGCCCACAAATTAATTTATTAGCAAAATTGTGCAGTAAGGTGTAGTCTATTGCAAAGAAAATACAGAATAGCCGAAAAGCTTTTGCGTCTTTGCAATCTCATTCGAAAATTAATCAAAATAGTGTCATATGGTACCTTCCAAATTTCATATCAATATCAAATATCACTAACAAGATCCCAACACCTGAACTCAGAATTGATGATGCACAACCGTAAATTATGCATCTTTTGAAAACTAAAGTTCCCAAATTGTATACAAAAAATTTAAGTCTTTTCTTTTGTAAATTAAAATTTTCCATCCCCAAATATGTATAAAAAAATCAATGGTTAAGAAACTCATATTCACATAGCCAACAAATGCCTAAATCAGTAACTGAACATCATGAAAAGCATAAATAACCTAAAACTATGATTCCACAAAAGATTTAGAAGAAATAAACATACATGAGTCTTTTAATTTTTGTAATAACAGAAAACATAATTAGATAAAGAGACAGAGAAAAGGAGAGATGCTTACGGGTATTTGGAAGAAACGGGGAGAAAGAATAGAGGAGACGGAGCTTAGCGGGTGGAGGAGGCGGAGAGAGCAAAATCACTGTAGGAAATTTGAGAGAGTACAATACCAAAATTAGTGTAGTCGTCTTCTCTAAGTCCTAACCTAGGTTTGAAAGCCAAAAGTTTTGATCCTTTTCCTTTTGCAATGGCGCTTAAGTTTCCCGCTTCTGTTCTTTTTATTTTTTTTCAATTGTAAAAAAACTATATATTAAATCTTTTATTATCTTTGAAGTAAATTATGAATAATTGTTTTTTAAAAGTTTAGATTATAACCATTAAATTTGTAAAAACCTTTCAAAGATTACTTTTTAAATTTTATTTATGACCATATATGTCAATTTAACATAAAAAAAAGATAATTTATATTTATTAGAACAAAAATTAAATTGTTTTGATAAAAACAATATCCTGAAACTATGAAAATAATGAAAAAATTATCAATTTATTGTAAATCCCGAAAAAATGATAAACATTGTGTGAGAATGTCGTATGATACTATTTTGATTAATTTTCGACTGATATGTTAGATATGTATGCTTGACAAAACTATTTTTTTCAAAAATATTACTTTTTCAATATAACTAAGCCATTCCTAACTTATTCCCACAAAAAATATTTTGTAGCTAGGCTCTGAAAAACCAAATTGAAATATTTCTTAAATTTGTGTGTGACGACCCGATTCATCGTCACATGAGTTACCGCCCCGTTTTCTCCGTTATATGCTTGTTCATGTGTCAATATATGTACTTGATGAATTTGAGTCAATTCGAATCGAGTTTGGTGGAAATGAGATGACTAGTCCCTTTAATGAAGGAATTGTTTGGAAAAGTCAACCGGACATTGACTTATGAGTTAGAGGGCTCGGAATCTAATTCCTATGGTTCGGTTGGCTTCGGGGGGTGAATTGTGACTTAGGAAAGCGATCGGAATCGAATTTGGAGGTCCGATGTAGAAATAGGCTTGAATTGGCGAAGTTGGAATTTTGGCGAATTCCGGTCGATAGGTGAGATTCTGATCCGAGGGTAGGAATGAAATTCCGAGAGTTGCAGTAGCTTCGTTAAGTGATTTTGGATATGTCTGCAAATGTTCAGGTCATTCGGACGTCGTTTGGTCGGGTTTTTGATGGAATATAGGTTTCGGAAGTTTTGGTTGAAACTTAGGATTGAATCCGCCTTGATTTGATGATTTGTGTGTTTAATGATGTGTTTTTATGATTGGAACAAGTTCGTATCGTATTTTGGAGTAGTTTGGTGGTTTTGATTGAGGTCCCGGGGGCCTCGGGGGTGATTCCGGGGGTCAAACGGATCATTTTTGGCATGTTAGGAGATCAGATTTCTGCTGGTATTTGTTGCAGACATTTGTTCTATGCGATCGCGGGGTAGCAGTTGCGATCGCATAGAAGAGTTGGAGAGGCCTGGTTGTTTTTGCTCTGCGATCGCGGTAAGCATCAGTGCGATCGCATATTTGTAGATCCTGAAGCAATGCGATCACATAGGAGTATTGTGCGATCGCATAGACCATTTTGGGGGCTTGGAAATTTTGTTTATCGCGATCGCATGCCTAGGGCTGCGATCCCGTAGAAGAAATACTGGGTGACAGAAGGGGTTTTAACATCATTTCATCCGCGACTTATCTCATTATTTCCTCCATTTTTACACTACTTTGAGAGCTAAGTGATAGAATTTGAAGGGGATTTCATCTGGAAGTGATTGGAGGTAAGTCTCTTGGTCTTAATTGGTCATTTAATCAAAGAATCTTCCATTAATTCTCCGAATTTGGGTATAAATTGAAGAAGTTAGGGCTTGGATTTTTGTTATGTAAAGATTGGGATTTGGTGCCCCATTTGAACTCCGATTTTGATAAATTTTATATGTATGGACTCGTGGCGAGACGAGGATTCCAAAAATGTGAATTTCATAATTTTTTAAGAAGCAGGCTCAGGTTTTGGCAACTTCGTATTTTTGGGTATTTTTCGAGTCATTTCGATTGGGTTATGTTCCATTAGCCTACTTTGATGTATTCTTATTGGTTTTGATCAGATTTGGCACTCGAGTAGGTCGATTTGCGAGGGAAGCACAATGCGAGCTAGGATTGTGGCCGGTTCGAGGTGAGTGGTAGACATGAATGATATACTGAGGGTTTGAAACCCCGTATTTGCCCTATACAGTGCTATGTTGAGATGAAACACGCGTCATATGATGAGCGTGGTGATATTGTGGCTGGGGATTCGGACTTAGTCCATCCCGATTGATGGTTTACTGTACTTATTGACTGAGACTGAGCTTATACCCGAATATTTGGGCTAGTTGCCATGTTTGGGACCTTGTGCCGATCTGCAGAACCTTAGGGAGGCCTGTGGTGCTAAATGACCCATATACTTTTTGAACACATACTCTCAGTCGTATTCTTAACTATAAAACATAATATGAATCGGTATTAGCAAATTGCACTCTAANCATATTGGATCGGGCTGCATGCCGCAGCAGTATTCGTAAGGATCGGGCTACGCGCCGCAGCAGTGTTGGAAAACTGTGGGACAATAGTAGACTGACACTGGACTTTCCTCCTTGGACATGTTCTTACCTGCACTGTTACTTTTAGAACTGTTTAGTGTTCTTACAGGTTTTCTTACTTTCAGTTATTATTTATTGCTATGGCCCACTCCTAAAGTGAACTATATTTTTCTATTTTTGTTTGTCTCTAAAAAATAAAGAAAAGGCCCAAATTATTTTGCCTTGTTTGAGGACCATTACATTTGGGTCCATGAACTTAGTTTTAGAAAATGGTCGGGGTTTAGTAGGAGGCCCCACTAATTCAATAAGTCACCAAAAGGTGAAATTAGGGGGCCTTACAACAAATTACCTCCAAGCCCAAGCGGAGATCTGCAGTCACGAGGTGTGTGTGAGCCAAACTTCACAAAAGACATCATTTTGAACCCCCGCGACTATGGTTAGACTTCAGTAACAATTTGGGCTTAAGTTCGTAGTCCAAGCATGTCTGGAGACTTCAATTCAGTAATATGCCCAAAGCAACACAAATTGAAAAGTCATCCCACCTGAATTATGATTTTTCCTAGTTAAACTATAGGACCTATAGACATCCGAAATAAACCAAATTGTACCAAGGCGTGATCATCTGATTTTTGAATGAGATATTGGCTTGCTGAATTAAAGTGAATTACTATTTCCAATTCAATCTAATTTTAACCCAGTTGTGTCCGCCCAAACTGTGATATAAACACTACTAAATTGAACTAAACTTCAAATTAATTATAAACCTGCTAAACGTGATCATCCTCAATTAACATGGAGATCCAACTACACTATATTAAAACTATTAATTAGAAGAAACAGAATCAGATCCTTAATCTAACAGTCCGGTACAATCCACTATAGCCTAGTTTCACTAGTTAATCGAGTTTTGAATTAACACAATCCAGTTACCAAAATTTATTCTACAGTCCAATTATACAAAGCTAGCATAGATTTACATAATATCAATGAATGAATGTTTAAAGGCACAAGTCATGAGCAAATCTAAATCAAAACTAGTCTTCAATTTTTCATATAAATTTACTTTTGCACATTTTCAGCTTACAGTTAATCAAGGACGCAATTGTGTACCTGGATATCGAAATACAATAAGAAGAAGAAGAGTATCAGCAGCAACAACAAGCAAGGATCGGATAACAACCCAGAAAAATGAGATCAATAATCCAGGAGGAGTTCACAGCAAAATAAAACCAGTAAATCAGCTATAGATGACGTGAATAGACCACATATACTTGAAATTGAGCCCAGAATTCCTGAAAAACCAATCAACACTGAGAAACACCAATAACAACTTGAAAACGAACCCCAAGTTACTTGCAAACACCTTTTCAAACTTGAGCACAGAACAGAAACAGATAAAACTGATCTAATTCTAATTCCAGATGAACTAACAGTTGAGTTAAGAGATAAAGTCTGAAAAATGATCAATGTGACAGTTTATTTTTTTTGATTTTTGGAGATTTTCTATTGTTTTTGATTTTTTGGAGTTTGAATTTCAAATCCTAGATCTGAAAATTGAAGAACACACTTTAGGGGAATTTGGAAACTCCAAAACTTGTGAATGAAGCAAAGAGCATGCCCTTTTATAGGCAAAGATAAGGCTCTATCAGATTTTGGACTTTACAAATCAGTCCTTCTTCATTTTCAGCAGTAGTCCCTTATTATTAAACTTGTTATCCATGTAACCACACATATCTCTTGCAATTTACCTAAAAGCCCCTATCTAGAAGCTCGTAGGAAGTTCATTCTAAATTCCCTACCCTTGAACTACCTATTTTACCCCTGAATTTAAACTAAATCACAGTTATAACCAAATGAATCCCTAATCTCTGACTTTTCAACATACTGGAAAATAATCCTAATTCGAAGTAAAACTAACAAACTATGACTTAACTAATTAAGCTAAGACTGAATTAAACAAGACTAACAGGAGTCAATTCAAACCAAAACTGATAGACTAATTAACAGATCATAAGAGATATAACTGAGAATCAAACTAAATTCAGAATTTGAGACAAATTAAGTTTGAACAAACAACTAGCATAACACGACTAAAAATAAACTCACACCAACAAACTAAACGCAATAACAGATTGCATCAATCAATTACGAAAATTAATCTCAGAAGAAAGAAATTATTGAATTGAAATGAGCAAATAGTCGACTAATAACACAAAGAATTATGAGAGAAAAACAAAACAAAGGAATTCAAATAAACGAATAAAATGGCAAATTATCAAAACAAGAACAAAATAAAAAAAAATGAAAACTCACTGGCAAATTTCCAAATTCAAAAACTCGGCTGATTCCAATGAGATTCGAGGGCCCATAGCGTTGAATTCAACATGAGGGAAGCGAGGAGATCATGTGGTGTCAATTTGGTCCAATTTGGAGAAGCTAGGGTTCTGCCAGAAATGTTCAAATTAATATTCGAACCGTTCCAGGCATATTTGAGACAAACTAACTGGGGATTTGGATAGGGGAAGGGTAGGTGGTTCATTGGTGTAAATTTGGACCGGTTTGGACAAAGTAGCGTCTTGGCTGGAAAGTTTTCGATCCGATATTCGACGGATTCTGGATGTTTTTGAGATAAATGGATGGTGGATTTGGATAGAGGATGACGAGAGGAATCTAGGGTGTAATTTTGGGGTCAAACGGAGACGGGCCGCCGCCGTGGGCGATTTCCAGCGGCGGCGTTACAGGCTTTGGACGTTGAGGCTTTGGAGACGATGATACAGGGGTGGGGGGGGGGAATACGAAATTTAAATATCATGTAACACCCGCTTCCTGGCCATTGATCTAAGTATCCTATACGGTCAGGATCAATAATTGACCAAACGGGGTCGTTTTAATTGGGTAACGGATCAGACCGGGTGGGGGAGTGGACTTGGTCAATTCAAACGGGCTTGGGTAGATTCCTTTGGGCTGTGACTAATGAATTTAGAAATGGCCCAATTCCGAATTTAATTAAACAAGCCCTTTTTTCACTGTTTTCTCTTCTTCTTTTTTTTCATTTTGCATTTTACATTTTTTTCTGATTTTATTAAAAATAAAGACTCAATTTATTTCAAAAATTAAACTCATTAATTCCTAAAATTGATCAAGTCCTATTTGAAAGTAAATTCGCCAATTAACAATTAAAATGCAAAAAATGGACTATTTTTGTTATTTTCTTTAACATTTATTAATATTAATTAACTAGCAAAACTAAAAATATAAAATTGAATTCTAAATGCAAATGCACTATTTTTATACCTTTTTTATGAATTATGGCAACTAAAAATGCACACAAAAATACAAATAAGACACAAAATTATGCAATTAATTCGAATAATAAAGAAAAATTCTAATTCTAATGAATTTATAGGAGTAATTTAAGCGTGGCAAAAATCACGTTCTCACACTCATTATAGTTAGTATTTGAGATAAGCCTTTACAAAGAAAATATGAGATTGAAACTTGTTAGTTTCATGTTTTTATGTAACTGAATAAGTAAGATTTTCTGGCTTTAGCTTTGTACGATATGTAACGCCAGATTTTCATGGACAGCGGAGAAATATTATCACTATAATATTACAATTCAGTAGTGTCAAGAGACTACTACAACTTTGAAAGAAATAACACTCTTTATTTAAAAAATACCTCACTATAATATTACTACCACTCACTAATTATCTCACAGACAACAATCTGTGGATTATTCTCATTGCTTTGCTTTCTGCTTAGCTTCTCTCGTTTTTTGGTGCGTCTTTAATGAGGAACGGATAGCTCCTTTTATATTCACAATTTTCACCTAACCAACCAATCTGATTAGTTCTAAAATTTGCAAAGTCCAGCAATCCAAACTTTGTTTTTCTCCCCGTCAATCACTCCTCTTTCTTTTTCTTTTATTCAATGTAGTAGGTGAGGTATGGACCCCACAAATCTCTCCCTTAATTTTAATTTTTCTTCTTCAGTCCAAGTCTTGTTCTCAATCTCTAAGAATCTTCAAACTTGACAGGCTTTGTAAAAATGTCTGCAACTTGATCATGAGACTTCACATATTAGAGCTCGACTTCCTTCTTGGCAATGCACTCGCTGATGAAATGATACCTTGTATCTATATGCTTGCTTCGATCATGATACACCGGATTCTTGGTGAGTGTCTGTGCAGGTTTGTTATCAATACAAATCTCTGTAGCCTCAATTTATAGCAAATTGAGCTCCTTTAATAATCTTCTTAGCCAAATAGCATGATAGGTACATGATGTTGCTGATATATATTCGGCTTCACAAGTGGAGAGAGTAACTATTGAATGTTTCTTTGAACTCCAAGAAATAACAGAATCACCCAAGAAAACTACAAAACCAGTTGTACTTTTTCTATCATCAATATCTCCCACATAATCACTATTACAATATCCCACAAGGTTGAAATCATTAGAAGAAGAATAAAATAATCCATAGCCAATCGTACCTTTTAGGTAACGAAGAATTATTCTAGTGACTTTCAAATGAGTGGAGGTAGGGGTTTCCATGAAATGACTTACTATTCCAACTGCAAAGAGTATATCTGGCCTGGTACAAGTCAAGTACCTCAAACTTCCCACAAGTCTTTTCAAAAATGTGGGATCCACCTTTTCTACTTCATCAAACTTGGAAAATTTTGTCCCACTCTCCATCGATGTGTTCACGGGGTTGCAATCGAGCATGTTAAACTTCTTCAATATCTATTTTGTGTAGCTTTCTTGAGAGATAAAAATTCCAACCTCCATCTGCTTTACTTCTAGGCCCAGTTAGTATAACGTGAGCCCTACGTCTGTCATCTCGAACTCACGGGACATATCTTTATTGAAAGCTTCAAACAAACTTGACTTATTACCCGTTAAAATAAGATCATCAACATAAAGACAAACAAGTAAGATATCTCTATTAGTATGAACTTTAAGGTAAAAGGCATATTCACGGAGACAACGAGTAAACCCGTTTTCTTTAAAATACTTGTCGATGCAACTATTCCATGCTCGTGGGGCTTGCTTTAATCCATATAAAGCTTTATTCAACCGCAACACTTTATATTCATGGTTTTTGACCACGAAGCCCAATGGTTGTTCATATAGACTTCTTCTTCAATATAGCCATTCAAGAAGGCTGACTTGACATCTAGTTGATGGATATTCCACTTCATTTGCGCCGCCAAAGAGATCAGCAAACAAATCATCTCCATGCGAGCAACAGGTGCATAGACTTCTTCATTGCCAATGCCTTGCCTTTGCTTGTAGCCTTTAGCCACAAGTCGTGTCTTGTATTTCTCCACATCTCTATCAATATTCTTCTTTATTTTGTATACCCATTTCACTCCAATTGCTCGATGGCCCTTGGGAAGAGTTGTTAACTCCCAAGTGTTGTTCTTTTATATTGACTTGATTTCCTCCTCCATGGCTTGTCTCCACTTTTTGTCTGAAACAGCTTCATCAAAGTTTATTGGTTCCCTGTTAGCAAAGAGACAATATAAAAAAACGAAATTAGTAACTTCTTCTGTGTCATCATAGAGCTCTTGAATATTCCTTGTCCTTTGCGGCTGTTCATTTGAACTTTCTTGAGAAGAAGGAGATGCAACATTGGTTGGAGAAGGAGGTGGAGTTGTATCTTGCATAGGTTCCATCATTTCTGGTTCTTCTTTATCACTAAAGTATGGAAGAAAATCATATGAGGTTTCTTCCAGAGCTTCCAAGTTCCATGCCAATTCTTCATCAAATTCAACATCGCGACTTACCACCACCTTGCCTCTACTTGGGTTGTATAACTTATAGCCTTTTGAACTAGTATCATAGCCAACAAACACATGTTTGACACTTCGATCGTCAAGCTTTGCTCTCCCTTGATGCGGCACATGAGCATAGACTATGCTCCCAAAGATTCTCAAGTGCTTGACATTTGGTTTTCTTCCACTCCATGCTTCTTGAGGCATTTGATCTTTAACATTCCTTGTTGGAGACCTGTTGTTCAAATAAACTGCACAAGAAACAACTTCGGCCCAAAATTTCTTGTGCATACTTTTATCTTTCAACATACATCTAGCCATATTAAGAATCATTCGATTCTTTCTCTATGCAACACCATTTAGTTGAGGTGAATAAGGTACCGTTAGAGGGAGACGAATTCCATGAGACTGACAAAAGTTATTAAATTCATTTGAAGTGAATTCATCTCCTCTATCGGATTTTACAGTATAGAGAGTGACGAGAAATAGGGGGATTGGAGCGATTCCTTCTACTTCGTCGCTATATCAGCAGCAGCGAACCAACTCTCTTAGCACCAAAAAATCCGCCACTAGCTCAAGGACGTCGAGCTTTATTTGCCGATGAGGTCTTCGCCGCGGCTTCCAGTTGAGATTTAGTTTCTGAACAAGCTTAGCAGGCCTACACTCCTTATGTACTGATTAGAAAATCAGCTATTAAAAGGTTCATTCATGTTCTTATTTTGTTCATTAATATTTCGCATTCCATCATTTTAGTCCATTCGCTACCATGTCTTATTATTCTGGTTGTTTATTTTGTTTAGGCTAGTTTACCGAGTTCTTGAGCAACTACTTAGTATTATGTTCGATTTTATTGCTAAATAATTAGTTTGAAGATAACTGATATGAGTTTTTTTTTAGATTTTTGGATTTTTTTTGACAACGAATTATGATTTTTGGTGATATTTTTATTCATTGTTTCTATTAGTTGTTTTCATCAGATGTTACTGTTGGTTTCCTTTGTATTATTGCTTTTGAGCCTGAATCGGTGCATTAGGCTACAAATTGTAATTTTTCAATCTAATGGCTCTATTTCTGTTAATGTTGAAGTTCTTTGTTGCTCCTTTTCATAGTACTCCTCCTAATTTGGTTAGATGTAGTTTAATTCTTAAAATGTGCTACTGAATTTTATAAATGGGTTCTTACATTAATAGGCATATACTTTGTTCATCAAAATAAATTCATATCTAAAGTCATGTCCTCACAACAATTTCCACGGTGATTTAGGGAGATATACTAATTCAAGAACACCGTAAAGTGCTTTAGGAGCGATTAATAAATTATCGTGATTATGGGTACAGTTTCCGTGACATAGTCGTGATACCTAATTTTCAAATTTGGGGGTTCATTTCATGTAACTCGATTATAACAACTTCAAATAATAGAACCCGTTAAAACAATTCGTGGCGTGCCGCGCCAAAATAAAATCTCAAATGCATGGCCCTCGCTTAATTATTTCTTCTAAAACCTTAGAAATTGAGGCGTGCCATTTAGCGAATTTTCATGGCCCTCGCAAAGTTAACAACACGTTAGTTGCTTTAGGCTCGTCTTTTAATACTATTACCTTCTTAAACTCGAGTGTGCATTTCATGTGACCCAAATCTAAATCTCAACGAAGTCGAAATGTGTCAAAAGCCACAGGTGCACTGGTGCGACGTGGTTCGAGATACATTTTCACGACGTTGCAATTCTTATTAAAAAATAATAAATATATAATAAAAGCGGACTATTAATAAAAGTCACATAGGTTAAAACATGTTTTAAAATCAGATAAAATCAAAATACAACAGTTGAGCGACCATGCTAGAACCACAGAATCCGGGAATGCCTAACACCTTCTTCCGGGTTAACAGAATTCCTTATTCGGATTTCTGATTCGCAGACTGTTAACAGAGTCATAATTTCCTCAGTTCGGGATTCAACTGGTGACTTGGGACACCATTAATCTCTCAAGTGGACACTCTGAAATTAAGTAATAAATCCCGTTCTGATTGTCCTTTAAGTGGAAAAACTCCTTTACACCCTTCACGGGGTGTATTAAACGTAAAAAAGAAGATGTGACACACAGTCATTTAGTATTCCTAGGTCTGAACTCATACCGCCACATGTAATGTACTTCACTCCCCAACTAGGAGACACGAAAATATTCTTCACGCACCCATACTCGGGCTACACATAAAATCACAATAGGAAACGAACACTTAATAGTTCATCTATTATACCGCAGACTTCTTTGTCACTATTATAGATACATCTCGCAGTACTAACATACTCATCATATGGATATCCAACCGACATTCCTGCTAATAGGGACAATACCGAACATATAACTTCAAAACACTTGCTTACACAATCAGCACTTCGGTGCTTAAGCCATAGGCAAGATTTGGCCTCAAGTCCCCCAAACTGGCCCAACATCAGACTCACTAAGATCACATCTCGCCCCTTGATCAGGGAACCACAAGCCATCAAGGCACACCTGATACTGGGATCTCATGTGCGCTTACGAACGCGTGGAAGGAATCAAAAGTTTCTTTTCAAGCTGAATCATGGACGCACGATAAGAATTCAAGAAGGTGAAGTTTTCCTAAAGGCTCTGCAGCCTCTCGAGGATAAATACAGATGTCTCTGTATCGATTCGCGAGACTCTACTAAACCTGCTCATGACTCGCGAGACCCAGTAACCTAAGCTCTAATACCAACTTGTCACGACCCAAACCCTGCTCCGGTCGTGATGGCGCCTCTCGTGAAGACAAGGCCAGCCAACCAACCCTATTTGCCTTTTTCAAAAATAGATAAACATGAATAAACAATTTTAAAGATGGTTTAATAATATTACTTAGCAGAAGTACAACCAAACACAGCCCAAACTGGAGTGTCACAAGTCACGAGCATCTAGAAGAGTCTAAATACAACTACAAGGCCAGTAATACACATAATAGAATTTAGAATCAAAGGAAGAAATCCAGTGCCGCGAACGCTGGCGGTCACCTTTCTCATCTATGATAGCAAAATCTTCAACCAGCTCAAAACCCATTACCGGGTGAAGAAATACCTGTATCTGCACGCGAGGTGCAGGGAGTAAAGTGAGTACTCTAACTTAGTGAGTAATAAAAGTAAATAATAACTGAGACGCAAGAAATCACGTAAAACAACCAACATGTTGCATAGAAGCCGGGAACAATATTTCTGAGAAAACAATGAAAATTTGTGAAATCTTGAGAAATATCTTGGCTCAGTTCAAATCTCCTTTGAAAATAATCTTTTCAATAATTACGGAAACGATTTCAAAATAGTTAGTGCTGATAAGCACAGAAAAATCCGCCCTCGGGCACAAATACCACAGTATAACAGGTAAAAAGGGCAAATAAATATGCAAGATGAGCACATAAAAATACGCCCCTCGGGCACATCTCAAAATAGTACCAGCCCTTCAGGCTCAATATCAATAGCTTAGAATAGTATCAGCCCCTCGGGCACAGTATCACAACACTTATCAGCCCCTTGGGCTTAGTATCAGTCACACAGTACAATATTAGCCCCTCAGGCTTACTCTCAAATTACATGGGTACCCGCGCTCACTTTGTGGGTGCAGACTCCAGAGGGACTCCTATAGCCCAAGCGCTATATCATCATAAGGCCTGAAAGCCTGTACATATCAATATGAGGCCTGAAAACCTTCTCACATTACGGCCGAGGCCTAAAAGCCTCCTCACATATCACTCGGGGCCTAAAGGCCTTCTCACCTCACGATCAAGGCATGAAAGCCTCACTCGGTCCCGAATATATCATAAGCCCCTCGAGTATCAATAAAATAATAGTTCTCAGCCCGGACAACAGTGAAATATCAGTAGTCTCAAAAATCAATTAAAACGGCTGAGTTTGCAAAGATAGTATAATCAACAGGACTGAGTTCAAGTAGTATTTCAAATAGTGAGGAAAGAGTGACAAAAATCCCCGGAGGGGTTCAAATAATTGGCACGAAGCACAAATATATCAATCAGCCCAAACCATGATAATATCGAATAAGTTTCAATCAAATACGCGGTAAAATCAATAATAGGGAAGAACCAAGTCACTATCCCCAACGGTGCTCTACCCCACGCTCGCTATCTGGCGTGCAAGTCACCTCAATATAGCACTACGGTGTGCAAATCTGGGGTTTCAAACCCTCAAGATATCATTTACAGTCATTACTCACCTCGAACTGGCGAAACCTCTAGCTCGCGATGCCTTTGCCCATCAAATCGGCCTCCACACGTGTCGAATCTATCCAAAATCAGAGCGAATACATCACAATGGGCTAATGGAACATAACCCAATCGAAAAGAATCGAAGAGCATAGAAAATCACGAAATTTGCAAAACCCAGGCCCCAGACCTATTTCTCGAAAATTAGAAAATTTAACATCAACAAATTTCTTATCTCGTCATGAGCCTACATATATAAAAATCACCAGAATCGGAGTCCAATTGGCCCCTCAAATTCCTATTTTTCTTTCTCTGAAGTTCAATCCCTAACCTCCATTTTTTATCTCTAATTCCTTTATTTTTCACCCTTAATTCATGTAATAACACATTAGATTTATGTTTTAGGCTCATATTTCCTTACCTCAATGTAGTCCCTTGATTCCCTCTCCAAAATCGCACAATAAGCTCCAAGTCCGAAGTGAAAATGTTAAGTTCTCTCAAAAATTCGCGAAGATAGAATTAAATATCTCTGACCAGACCTTTCCTCTTCTGCGGTCATTTTTCTGCTTCTACGGAATTTACTAACTCACCCAGGACCGCTTCTGTGGTGACCGCATCTGCGGGTCACCGACCGCTTCTGGGAAAGTCACCTCAGCACTCAAAACCGCACCTGCGACTCCCCTTCCGCATCTGCGGAATCGCATTTGTGATCCCTTTTCCGCAGATGCGGAAATACCATATACCAGACATATCAGCAATCACACAAGTCCAAAATTCACCTCGTTGGCCATCCGAAATCACCCAGAGGCCCCCGGGACCTCAACCAATAGTGTCAACCCGTTCTAAAATATCATTCAAACTTGCTCAAATCATCACAACACCACAACCAACACCACAACTATCAAATTACATCGGATTCAAGCCTAATTTCTTCTAAGACTTCCAAAATACGCATTTGATCAAAAACCCGACCAAAACACTTTCGAATCATCTCAAATTTTTCACACACATCCAAAATCACCTAACGAAGCTACATCAACTCTCAGAATTCCATTCCGACCCTCGGATCAAAATCTCACCTATCAACCGGAATTTGCCAAAATACTAATTTCGCCAATTCAAGCCTAATTCTGCACCGGACCTCCAAAATCAATTCTGATCACACTCCTAATTAACAAATCATCCCCCGAAGCTAACCAAATCACCAGAAATCACATCCGAACCTTCTAACTCATAAGTTAACATCCGGTTGGCTTTTCCAAACCAAACCTTCCATAAAGAGACTAAGTGTCTCATTTCCTACCAAAACCAATCCAAATCAACTCTAACACACCAAATAACGATAACGAAACATGATGAAGCATAAAATGGGGTAAATGGAACGGTAACCCATGATACGACGGGTTGGGTCGTCACACCATAACGAGTCCTGAAGGCAGTCTTAAGTATATCCTGCTCTATGACCTTTAACTGGTGATACCCGGACCTTAAATTAATTTTGGAGAAAAACTTTGCACCTTGCAATTGGTCAAACAAGTCATCTATCTAAGGAGATGGATATTTGTTTTTATAGTGACTTTGTTGAGCTGCCGATAATTAATACACATCCGAAGCGACACATCCTTCTTTCTGACAAAGAAAACTAGTGCGCTCCAAGGCGACACACTCGATCGAATGAACCCCTTTTCTAATAAGTCTTTCAACTGCTCCTTCAAATCTCTCAACTCTGCTGGCACCATTTTGTATGGTGGTATAGATATTGGCTGCATATCTGGCAATACATCAATCCCGAAATCGATCTCCCTATATGGCAGAATCCTTAGAAGCTCATCTAGAAATACTTCAAGAAACTCATTCATGACTGGCATAGACTCGGGGGTAGACACTTCTGATGTGGTGTTCGCAACCTTAACCAAATGATAAACACACCCCTTCTTAATCATTTTCGAAGCCTTAAGGTAGGAAATAAACCTACCCTTCAGCACCACACCATTTCCCTTCCACTCAATAATCAGTTCATTAGGAAACTCGAGCTTCATGACTCTGGTTCGGTAGTCAAGTTTAGCAAAGCACGAATAAAGACTGTCCATTCCCATAATAACATCAAAATACACCATACAAAACTTAATAAAATCAGTCGTGGTAACATGACCACATACGGCAACAACACAATTCATATAGACTTGTACGGCTTTAATAGAATCACCAACCGGAGTCGATATAGAGAACGGCTAATGAAGCTATTCGGGTTCTATCCCAAAACGCGAGGCAATAAACGTGGTAACATATGACAAAGAGGACCCCAGCTACCAAAACTTCCCGAACTACATTGACCTGATTTTTTTTTAGCCAAGGATATGTAGGAAACCTCTGAAGCAAAGGTTTGGTCAAATCTTTGAGAAAAATGCTTCATACAGAGTACTCAAACTGGCAAAAATTATTCATTACCGCTCACTTTGTCTTTGCACGAAAACTCATCGTGTTCACGAGCAAAGAGGGGCAGCTGTGAGCACATGATTTTTGCCTCACATGAATTATTATCACAAAATTAAAACAAAAATGTTTGTTTTATTGTATGCAGTTTTGCGAATTTTCATGATATTTTTAGTAATTGTTAGCATTTGTGTGTGCCTGTTTGTTATTTAGATTAGTAGAAAAATACAAAAAATATGTTGCAATTGTGTTTACAATTTAAATCAACATTTTGGAATTAATCAATAATTAATTGCTTTACAAAAAGAATGAAAATCATAAAAAAAAAGAATTTTTGCATTATTAGTGTTAATGTCAAAATTATGTGATTATTTTATTTATTATTTAATTACTTGTGATAAATGTTATTTAAAGTGAATTAGTATTTTTAAGTTAATTTTGGTTTTTATTAATTTAAGTTAGAATTTTGGTTTTAATTTTGACATTGATTTAGGTGTAAAATGAAAGAAAATCAATAAAAAGAGAAAGGAATTAAAATTGGGCCAAAAATCCCCTATCCCAATTGATTTTGGCAAAAACCCGCCCGGTCCAGCCTATACCCTCCCTTCTACTCGGTCCATCTCCACACTCCATCAAAACGATGTCGCTTGGGTCCAATTGATCCAAGCCATTGGATCAATTCGATCCAACAGTCGAGATCCCACACTATTACCCGTTAATCTTAACCGACCCGTTCAAACAAGACCGACCCACCCCCTGAAGTGTCTAAATGATACCGTTCTTTTTAAGTGGTTAATCCAGGTCGTTGATCTTAGTTGATCTAGCGGCCTACATTCGTTCATCCCTCCCGTAGATATATCTCAAAATAGACCCCCGTCCCCTTTGACCC
>MU738034.1:234526-244932 GCA_026770625.1 Nicotiana glauca
AAAAAAAAACCTTTTTTGAGGGGGGTGGGGTGAGTTGGTGAGGGTGAGGAAGGTTGAGAATGAGCTTTGGAAAATATTTTCCCTTCTTTTGATAAGGAAAATATTTTCCTCCAATTGGAGGAAAATGAATTAATAAGGAAAATATTTTCCAAAACATTTAAGCCAACCAAACATGAGAAAATTGGATCTTCATACCAAACACACCCTAAAGCTATATCAATTTTACTGTTTCATTGGTTCTGCATCCTAGTTCAATTTCTGTTAATTCCTGAGTTTATTTGCGAGTTATTTGGGGTTTCAAGATAGTCTAGCTTGGATTATGGTTTGGTTCGAAGTTAGGCTTGATATTTGGAGATTTATTTCAACATTGAATCTGGATTAATTGATCTAATTTGCTGCCATATCGATTGTCTTGCTATTGACTGTTGTTGCTCCTCACTGCTCTTGTCCTCATTTCTTCTATAGTTTTGTTCTCCAGGTACACATCATGTAACTTTCAAACTAGTGGACATGAATTGAAGTGCAAAATAACTCTTTCTGTTAATTTTCATATTGTACCTCATGTAATTTTATGAACTTCAGTAGATCATTGTTTGTGACTAAAGACTGGACTGTTTTGGACTGTTTTAAATTGCTTTGGACTGTTTTGAATTTCAGTATGATGAAATGTAGTATGCAGTGATAATAGGCCTAATTTAGTCAAAGTTGATTTGTTTAAGTCTCCATGTGTTTAACTGGACAACGGCCAAAATATGAGCATCAAGTATAAGTAGGTAGTAGGGATAATATAGTTGAGGTTGATTGTTTAAATCCCCAAAATGATTCTTTTTCCTTTCATGTTCATGTAAAATTGCCTTGAGGAATGACAGATTCAAGTTAGTTTAGGTCTGATGTATGATATTCTTGTGCTAATTAGAGATCGGAAATTTAAAACACTGCATGGGAATTCTAGTTAATCAGTCCATTGGTCTATCAGGTTTTATTGTTGATACTTATTTCATGTAATGTTTTATCTTAAGCCAGTTTCGTCAATTCTTCCTTCCAAATGTTAAGTCAAAGGTCCATTTGAAATTGTAAGTAAAGTTTAACATAGGTTTACACATTCGTCATTCATGATTAATGTTTCCACCTTGGTTGGATATTAATGTAGGTGCTTAGCTAGAACAAATTTGAATTTCAAACTGCCTATTGAACGAGTTTCATTTGCTTGGTTAGCTTGAACTATAGGATTTGAATGAATTGTGATTAAATTCTGCCCTTTTGTCACACTGGGGCTTGAACGAAAGGCCCAGATAGTTATGACCAGCTTTATAGCTGAAATCTGCATAAAAACACACCCTGGTCCTGGTCCTTTCCACAGTAAGTCCAATCGTGTAATCAGTGTTAGATCGTGGGGTTTGGATCCAGATTCATCGAGTCCGTTTCGTTTTAAACCTGGGCCTCATGACCGGGTAAACCTTCACCATACATTATTGAATTTTATCATTTTGGAACTAGTTTCGAGGCTTAAGAGTGCTAAGAGTTCAACTCATAATTTGAAATAATACGGAGTTTGGGCTTCTCAAGCTAGGTGGCACATTTGAATTATGGGGTTTTCCTCTTGTTTAAATGTGGACTTGAGTTTTGGGGCCCAAACTCCTTAATTGATAGTTTACTAATAACGTTGACTAATTAATTAGGCCCGTTAGAGACAATACTTGATTGAAAATCGTAGTTCTTTTAGGTTGGCCTTTAAAATAAAAACGAGGTGCGTCGTGCCAAATAAAACGTATAAATTGTATGGCCCTCCTTAACAACGCATTAGTTGCTTTGGCGCATTATTTAATAATTTTACCTTCTTAAACTCGGGTGCACATTTATGTGACCCAAATCCAAATCTCAATGATGTTAAGATATGTCAAAAACCACGGGTGCATTTATTTGACGTGGCTTGAGACGTGTTTTAATAACATTGCAATTTTCTCTAAAAAATTAATAGAAATCGGTTGAAAGTTAAAATTTGTACATAGGTTCAAAATTGTTTAAAATCATATAATTCAAGCCGAATATGACAGTTGAGCGATTGTGCTAGAACCACGGAACCCGGGAATGTCTAACACCTTATCCCGGGTTAATAGAATTCCTTACTCGGATTTCTGGTTCGCGAACTTTTAAACATAGTCAATAATTTCCTCAATTCGGGATTCAACCGGTGACTTGGGACACCATAAATCTCCCAAGTGGCGAATCTGCATTTCTTAATAACAAATCCCATTTCGATTGTCCTTTAATTGGAAAAACTCCTTTACACCCACCCGGGGGTGTAGTAGAAAAAGGAGGTGTGACAGCTGATGGCCTGATATATATATATATATATATATATATATATATATATANCTTGTTATTGCGCTTGGGCCGTAAGGGGCCTCTCCAGGAGTGTGTCCAACCTCCATGAGCGCGGGTACCTATTTGTGATATGAGATTGAGCCCGAGGGGCTGGTACTGTACTGAGATATAGCCCGAGGGGCAGATTTGTGGATACTGAGCCCAAGGGGCGAACTTCTATCTGTGTATTTCATATTATTTACTTGTCACTTACCTGTTTTACTTGTTAAAAGGAGATTTTACGTGATTTTTCACTGATTTACTATTTTCAAATTATGTTTTACTGCTTCATTATAGAATGACTTGTGCTTTATGTGATTTCTTCCCTTAAGTCATTATTTATATTTATTACTCACTGGGTCGGAGTACTCACATTACTCCCTGCACCATGTGTGCAGATTCAGGCATCGCTGGTTCCCCTCCTGAGTGTTGATTCCTTCAGTTAAAGGCGGTATTCGTAGACTATGAGGTAGCTGTTAGTGTCTGCAGCCTCATGTCACTACTATCTTGTCATTACTATTTCTTTCAAAAATTTGTACTATATATTGGATGTGACAGACTTGTATCAAGGCCCATAGATGCTCATGACTTATGACACCCTGGTTAGGGCTGTATCGGGTTGGATTTCCGCATTGTTATTTATATTTCCGCTATTCAGTGCTATTAAATCATGTTTAGACTATTTTTATTCTATTTAACTATTTAAAATGAGAATTTTGTTCAATAGGATGACCTTGTCTTCACGAGAGGAGCCATCACGACCGGGTTCGGAGTTAGGGTTGTGACACTTACCCACCGCACCTGCGGTTCTAACTTAAAATCTCACTTCTGCATCTGCAATTAAATGCCTGCACCTGCTCTATCGCAGGTGAGCTCTGGTAGTCGCTTCTATGGTTTCATCTGACCTCCCTCTTAGCCGCATCTACGGCTCCATCTCCGCTTCTGTGAGTCTGCACCTGCGGTCCCCTAGCCGCAGTTGCGGTTCTGATAGCAATGGAAGAACTTCAACTGTCAAACCCAACTCAAAATCTTCCGTCAACCATCCGAAATCACCCCGAGGCTCCCGGGACATCAACCAAAAGCACAAACAAGTCATATACCACTATCGAAGCTTATACCAATCTTCAAAACACCTCAAACAACATCTAATCAACCAAATCACGTCGGATTCAAGCCTAAGGTTCCAAAATTCATCTGAATTTCGTTTTATATCAAAAAGTCTATTAAACCATGTCTGAATGACCGAAAATTTTTCACACACATCCCAAATGACACAACAGAGCTACTGCAACTCCCAAAATTCCATTTCAACCCATATATCAAAATCTCACCTATCAACAGGAAAACGCCAAAATTCCATTTTTGCTAATTCAAACCTAAATCTACTACGGACCTCCAAAACACATTTCGATCACAATCCTAAGTCCTAAATCATCTCCCGAAGCTATCCAAAGCATAAGAATTCATATCCAAGCCCTTTTTCACGTAAGTCAACATCCGGTTGATTTTCTAACTTAAGCTTACTCAAAAGAGGCTATGTGTCTCAAACCTTACCAAAACCTCTCTGAACCTGAGACAACCAACCCGATAACATATAATACTTCTGAACAAGACAAAAAGAAATAAAAATAGGGAAACAGAGCGGTAACAAATGAAATGATCGGCCATTACAAGAAGGTACCTAGACTGACTTACTCGAGCGGACAACTCAAGCCGAGAAGGGTCAGCGTACACGTAGCATTATTTTTTGGCTTAGCTGGTAGTGCTCCCTATCTAAAACATGTTTGACAAAAATCCTTCACCAATTGGCAAACACATCGACTATCTTAAAGGAAACGGGCTATGTAAAGCAAATGCCCAATTTTAATTTCAAGAAGTTTAACAAACCGACCGGTTATTTTAAGAATTTGCACTTTGCTCGATAATTTGGGGGAACAAGTAGCTCCATAAGATGTACTAGGTCCTGTGTGAAAAATTTTAGTTCATTCCGAGTTGATTTAATATGATTTGGCGGGCGTTTTTGGAAGTCAAAAGTTCATTAAGTTTGATGTAAGTTGCATTTCGTCATTTTGATGTTGTTATGAGTGATTTAAGGACTCGAGTAGGTCCGTGTTTTGTTATGGGACTTGTTAGTATGTTCGTACGGGGTCCCGAGGGGCTCGGGTGTATTTTGGGTACATTTGGGTTGTGTTGCACTCGCTTTTCTTATGTTTCGACGTCGTTTCTTCAAGCATAAATGGTACCACATTAAAGAAATGAGTTCCGATTTATGTTACGATTGAAGCATTAGATATGTATCGTAATTAAGGAGTCATAACAAAAATAATCGTCAAATTTGGACATCGTGAGGATTTTATGGTCATTTTATTAAGAATTAGGCTGCCTGATTTTTCAGATTAATTACGAAATTGTCACTAACTTCGTATTTAAAAATCTGCACTATTTTCAAATATTTAAACCAACATATCCCTTTCATTATAAGGTCAAATAGAGTGATTCAAAAGCCTAACTTGACTGAAACATTACAAGAAATCCATTGGAGGCATCAAAAGTGAGTTTCAAGATTGTTTAATATGAAAACGAGGCAGAATAGCTGGGCAAAAATACTTAATTGAAAGTTTGTTCATTTGGTCATATTTTGAGTTGGAGAGCTCGAATTTGGACAATATTTTGGAGGAGATTTTCGCGAAGAAGTATCAAAACATGGACAATATTCACATGACCAAAGTATCAAAACATGGACAATATTTTCGCTAACCAAAAATAGAATAGTCATAACATGTGGTATCTCTTTGTTAGACTACTCTTACATGCTCTATATAATGTTGTTAGAACTTAATTATCTCTTACTCTTTATTTGGACCTTATATGCCTTGGTTGAAGTCATTGCATTCCTTATTTTCTTGTTGCCTCTTAATTGTTGAGTTCTTCTATGATTATGTGCATATCTGCTAGATTTCCAAATTGTTATGATTGCTTGTTTAGTTATCACATGCCTTACATGTCTTCTCAATTTGTATAGGTTGTTGTATTCCTTTAATTTCACGTGGTTCCCTTGATACTGTGTACTCATACCCTTGATTGTAGATATTCTGGTAAATTTAGTTATTGAATTGTTGTTGTTCATTTAAGTTATTGTACGGGGGATCGGGTTGCATGCTGCAACAGGTGAAATAAGGGAGGTAGTGGAATAAAGGAGGATATTCATATTGTGATATTGTTATTGTACGGTGGGATTGGATTGCACGTTGCAACAAGTGAAGTAAGGGTGAATTGATATGGTTGAATAAGGGTGAATTAAGAAATTGATACTATATGGTGGAATCGGGTAGCGTGCCACCATGCCGCAGCATATTATGTTTATTGTTATGATATTGATTTTGTACGGTGCGATCAGGTTGCACACCGCAAAAAGTGAAATAAGGTTGAATTGATATGGTGGAATAACGCTAACTTATGATATTGATATTATATGGTGGGATCGGGGTGCGTGTTGCAACATATCTTGTATTTTAGTATCCCTTATTTTACTGTATTAGCTTTAGTTCCTTCGTATGAGACTCTGATAATTTGTATTTTTGGTTTTCACTATGTTCTTAGCATCGAGTTATTGTCATTTACTAATTGTCTTGTCGTCATTTCTTGAGCTCTTTTCCTAATACTATTATTCTGGTGAATTGATTTTCAAAGTGAATTTACCACGTTAAGTCATTACCTCATGTCCTGCTTAGTTGTTAGTAATATAGTGATTTAAAATAAAAAAAATAATATCATGCTACCTCGTGTGACTTCTAGGTTATGACTCACCATATATTTTGGTATTTACTATTTCTAATAGTTGTTACATTTTACTTTAATTAGTTTCTCAATTTAATATCCTTAACCTGTCTGAGATTTTTATTTCACTTAAAAGGGAATCTTTATTATGTCTTAATATAATAAACCCTATGTTAAATTCAATATCTTATGTACTGAGTAGCATGTGGATATCGCCGTGCAAAGTGAGATGGAAATATGTGGGCACGAGGTGCCATGTGTGTTCATGGTTTGGAATTTGCGATTATGATATGAGATTACGAGGATTGGGATTGTTGTAATGGTGTATTAGAAATGATTCAATTGGTTGAGTTAACAACATTTTCCCTACTTGAACTCATTTATGCTTCATCCGAACCCCAACTGTGTCGTAGTTTAATTACTTTGTTAATTCTCACTGTCATTCATGTTTTTCTCTTATTGTTACTACTATTTGCAATTTGATATCCTTCTGCTATTGGTATTATTCTGATAGTCCTCTCTTGTTAGATTTAAGTCATATCCCGCATGTTATATATTTGGTAGTGTCTTGACCTGGCCTCGCCAATACTCTACCTAGGTTAGGCTTGATACTTACCGGTTAACACCTTGTTGTACTCATAATACACTTCTGCACATCTTTTTGTGCAGAACCAGGTGCATCAGATGGGGTTGGTTTTGAGACTAACACTTGGTGTGGTTGTCGACTTCAAGGTACACATGATGGGCGTTCGTAGGCACCGAAGTCACCTTCTATTGTATTTATTTCAATTATTTCCTTTTGTTCCAGAACAGTAATGTATTCATTATGTATAAATACTTCTAGAAATGATTATGACTTGTACTACCGGTTTTGCAATTATAAATTGTACAGAGACCCCCAATAATCATAACACATGACCGGTACACACGGTCTAGAACTACATTATCGCCCACCGGGGTAGATACATGAACAGGTAAAGAAAGAGACTCTCGGGGCATACCCAAATAATGAGCAAAATATGAAGAAACATATGAATAGGTGGAACAAGGATAAAATAATACAGAGGCATCTCTGTGGCAGACTGAAATAATACCTGTAATGATAGCATCTAAAGTTATGGCATCTGTCTTGCCTGGCATAGCATAAAAACGAGCCTGGCCACTGCATAATCGACCTCCACTCCTGGGGCGACCCCTGGCTGCCTGACCTCCACCCCTGGCTGATTGGGCGGGTGATGAACTAACTGGAGTAGACGTCGAGGGTCGATCCCTCTCCTGAGACTGACCACCACGAAGTCGAGGACACTACCTCCTCATATGCCCAAACTCTCCGCACTCATAAAAACTACCCGATGCCGGAGATGGGGAGTGAAGGTAACCCCTCGCACCGGAGTGACTAGAAGATACACTCGGCACAGAAAAATCCTGAGATGATGGGGCATGAGATGAACTCTAAGCTGGGAGGGCACTGAGTGAAGACTAGCCCTGCTGGAACCCATGATGACCACGGTCTGAAGATGCCCCACAATACTTTGGGCGGGCTGAATGAGCAGGCCTGAAAGAATGACCTCTACCACGCTGGAACTGGCCCCTTGACGGAGCACCACTGAAACTGCCCGATCCTCGAGGCCTCTTGGCCTCTCTCTCCTCTTGCTCTCTACAGCGAACTGATTCGATCTCGCGAGTGATATCCACCACCTCCTCAAACATAGCACCCAATACACTTTCTCTGGTTATCAGAACACGGAGATGTTAGTTAAGGCCATAGACAAATCTCCTAATCCTCTCACGATTAGACAGAATCATCCTCATGATGGGCCAACTACGAAAACCTAATCTCATACTTGGTTACTGTCATATCCCCCTGAGTCAACCTCTCAAGCTGCCTACGCAGCTCCTCTCTACGGGACTGTGGTACGTACTTCTCCAGTAATAGAGCAGAGAACTGCCGCCAAGAAAGGGGTGCTGCACCAGCAGGCCTATGCCTAAAAAAATCCTCCCACCAAGCAAAAGGATTCCCCGATAACTGAAAGGTAGTAAATGCTACACCACTCGAATAAACAATCCCTGTTGTACGGAGCATACGCTGACACTTGTCAAGAAAACCCTGGGCATCCTCTCCCTCAGAACCATTGAATGTCGGAGGATGGAGCCTACCAAACCTCACAAGATGACGTTGCTCATCGTCTAGCACAGCTGGAACCATGAAGTCCTAAACTGGTGGAACCGGCTGAGCTTGAGGTACTCCCAGCATCTGAAATCCCTGTACTATCTGCTCAGGCGTACGAGCAGCGGGGGTCTGATTTCCTCCCCCGGCCTGTGAAGTAGCCGCTGCTGTAGTGGCTGAAACTGCCTGAGCCAAGCCAGTGCAAACTGATAAGATCTGTGCCAAGGCCTCCTGAAGACCCGGAATCACGATAGGCACAACTAGTGCCTGAACAGGTGCTGCTGGAGTGTCCACAGCTGGAGCCTGATCCTGAGCTAGGGCAACTGGTGGATCACCAAGTGCTACCCGGTTGCTCTGCCTCTGCCACGACCACGATCGTGTCTATGGCCTCTGGTGGCCTAAGTTGTAGTACTAGTGGTCGTCTGCCACGTCTGGTAGCTCGTGTGAGAATAGAATAATAAAAGTTTAGTTCTCAGTTCTACAAAGCCGCACGACAAGAGTTTCACGAATGTGAAGTTTTCCTAAAGGTTCTGCAGCCTCTCAAGGATAATACAGACGTATCTGTACCGATCCACGAGACTATACTAAACCAGCTCATGACTTGCGAGACCAAGTAACCTAGGCTCTGATACCAACTTGTCACGACCCAAGCTCGGTCGTGATGGCGCCCAACACACTGCTAGGCAAGCCCGACCAATTTAACAACCTTAACCATTTCGATACAGTTCATGATTAATTAACAAAGATAAATTACTAAGCCATAAGAATGTGGTGTCAAAAATCTTAGCCTCTAATACATGAGTACAGAATAAAGCAATAACAATAAAAGATAGATCAGGGCAGCGAACGTCATACAGCTACCTTGATGCTCCCGGATATGTGCTGCCCAGTTGCAAGTCCTCAACAGTCTCAGATGCACAAGGATCTTCACGCAAGGTGCAGGGAGTAATGTGATTACTCCGACCCAATGAGTAATAAACATAAATAAATGCTGAGAATAAGAAATCCTAGATAGACGCATTGTAATCTATAAATACAACAATTTAAACCAAATAGCATAAAATCAGTAAACCAATGTAAACAAATTATGGAAATGTTGCAACAGACAAGCAAATAAATGACAGTCAAATAGGGAATGCAACACATAATACAGTACTCTCTATTACCCACTGCGACGTACAGCCTGCTCCATTTATTTATCATCGACGGTGCTCACTGGGGTGTGCAGACTCCGGGAGGGGCCCCTTAAGGCCCAAGCGCAATATCAAGCCATCTTGTGTTATCTGTGAGCACGTTGTTTTTGTCCCCACATGAATTACTCCCACAAAGTCAAAACAAAAATGTTTGTTTTATTGTGTGCAATTTTGCAAATTTTTCGTGATATTTTATAATTGTTTGCACTTGTGTGTGCACGTTCATTTTGAGAAAATTAATGAAAAATAAAAAACATATATGCTGCATTTGCATTTGACTTTGCATTTTTAGGAATTGATTATTAACTAATTAGTTGTTTCAAAAATGTAAAAGTCAAAAATATATAGTTTATGTTGCACTTTGGAATATTGGTAGTTTTCCTTTTAATTTAGGTCTTAATTAGTTGTGGTAATTATTTAGGTTTAGTTATTATTTTTAATAAGTTAATCTGGTTTATAATTTAATTTAGAATTTTTAGTTTTAGTAATTAGGAAATAAAAAGAAAAAGAAGAAATAGAAACAAAATGAAAAATGAAGAGAAAATCGGACTGGGCTAGATTGACCACAGCCCAATTCACACCCGCCCAAAACACCCCCTTTACCCGGTCCAAATCGGCTAGTCTTAGAGACAGGCAAAACGACGCAGTATGATGATGAAACTACGTCGTTTCGTCGTCAAAATATCACAGCCATTCATCCAAACCATATCCAACGGTCAAGATCATCCCTCCATACCCATCTAACCAGCCGGACCTGTTTCCCCGAACCGGACCGACCCCCTGACTAAACCAAACGACGCCGTCTCATTTAATCAGCTGATCCAGGCGGTTGATCTTAATTGATCCAACGTCCAAGATCAAATCTCCTTCCCTGTATATAACCCCAAATCACACCCCCACCCCCC
>MU738034.1:245653-258077 GCA_026770625.1 Nicotiana glauca
TCTCTAACCTCAGAGACCAAACGAACCCTCCACCATGAACCACCGTTGAACCGCCGCCGAAAATCGCCTACGGTGCAGGCCGACGTCCAAACACCCCCATTTTTACACCATAGCTTCCCCACAATCTCCTCTCTCCAAACACCCAATTAGCTTTCTTCGAATCACGGCCAAACGTTTCGAATCTTCATTCGAAGTTTGGTCAAAAACCCTAATCCACCCAATGATTCCCAAATATCACCACCCGACTACCCTCACCCCAAATACATACCTAGTTTCCCTCGAATCTGGTTTGAACTTCTCGAATTTTAATTCATATGAATGAAACTTAAGAAAACTCGAACCCCAGAACCGATGCGAGTTTGGAGAATTGAGGTTGTAATCGACCTTAGTCATGTGTTCTCAGTCGAGAACACTCGATTAAGGTTCATTTCAACTTCAAATGCAAGAATTAGAGTTTTGAAGTTTAAGAAAGGTTCGGGCTGGGCTCTAGGTATTTTCACATTTTTCTTTTCTTTCTCATTATTTCAATTTCTCTTCTGCTTTCTATTTTTTTCATCTTTTAGTATTAACCTTCGTTTTCTGTTGCTTCATCTCCTCTGCCATGTCTTAGTTCAAATGCAAAAATTTATGAGTCTAGGAGTCTATTGGTTTTTTATTAACTTCAGTTCGTATTTAATCGATTTAGTTTGTCATACACAATAGTTCATCATTAGTCTAATCATCTTTGCATTAACAGTAAAGTAAACAGTGTGCTTCGTTGATATAGTATTAGGTTTCTCTGTTTTGTTTTCTGTTCATTAATGTGCCCTAATCGCTCAATTAGTTTGATTTGGGAAAGAAACTAGTCGCCTTCATGTTTGCTTGAATGGTTTATTTTTAGATTATTTGGTATTATTGGCCTGAAAAACCCTATTAGCTTTTGTGAAGTTAGAATTTGAAGTCCGTTGTTTTCAAGTTTGTACAGACTTATATTTCAGAACTAGGTTTGTTGGATTTGGTTTGAGAGTTGTTGCTTGCCATGTTTGATAATCCTTAGGAACTTGTAGAAATTAACTGAACAACACAGGGGTAGGACAGTGAATCACAGCGGTTTAAGGGTAAATTTGGGGTTCAAAACTTGAGAAATGGTTGAGTAGTCAGTCAGATGAATGCTAGTGAACTATTAAACTAATGACATTGTTTAATACATGATGGGTTGGGAATCAGGAATAGTATGGGGGTTTGAATGAAATTGATTAAAATATGTTACCCATAACAATAGAACTAAATAATGGCACGAAACATACAGTAGTGTGGTTTTCAGATAATATCATGGTAGGAAATGAGTTTCTTATGGAGAAAATGCTCCTAAGAGCTGGAAAGATCAGGAGTTTGGGTATAAATACAGGCAGACCTGGACAGAGTTAGGAGATCACTTCTTGAAAGAATATCAGAGGTTTAGTTTTTGGAGAGAGATAGAGAGCTAAGGCATTCATTTTTTCTGAGAGTTTTTAGACAAAGACTTTGAAACAGCATTAGGAGAGTCTGAATCAGTTTCCTAGACACAATTTTGAGAGCTTAGGATCAGTCTTTTTGAGAGTATAAGACGAAACACTATTCCATTGAGTTTTTGATTCAGTTTCGAGTTTCCATAGTTGATTCTGATTTTCCCTCCTAATTTCAATTGGATGGAACTTCTTCTGAGATTTTTGGTCCAGTTTTGGTTTAATTCAAGCTCAGTTGAGTCTGTTTATTTTGGTATTTGCTGTTGCTGTTGGTTTTACAACTTGTTCTGGGCTGTGGTCGAGCGCAATTTTGGGTAAAATTGGTTTTGAGCTGTTTTGAGTGACAATTTGCTGCTGAAACCTATTACTTGCTGTTGATTCTCTGATTTCTGCTGTGAATCTTCACTTGTTTACATTATATTCTCCAGGTACACACTCTCAGACCGTGTTGATGAAATTTTTCCTGTTGAACATGAAATGAAGTGAAGTTTATTTTCTGCCCTGGAGTTGCAATTTAAAAATCCTATTAAGTTTAGATAACTTGTCTACTATTTGATTGGATATTCATATTTGTATTAACTGGACTGCAAATAGTTATGTCTCATGTTCATATAAATATGTTTTCTTGAGTTGAGTAGTAGCTGTAGTTAATTCCCTGTTATCTGATTCATATCCTTATTAAGCACTAATCGTAGTTAATTTCACACCAAATCAATAGAATAGCTCGTGTTATTTGATCTCTAGTCGGGTGATTCGTAAATGGGTTTAAAAGCATGTTGATTAGGAGGTATTGTGTATTACAGGTGTTAGCACATTTAACTTGTTAGTTTAGCGTTAGAGTTAAACTAGAGTGTTAACACATTTGTTTATCTTCTAAAAATCAAAAATGGCTTAGTTGTCCCCTTTGAGCGATTTAAGTGTCCAGCTGGTATTGACCATTAGTAATAGAGTGTGCTTCAATTTAAACTTCGTTTTTGCAATTTGATTATCACTTTTAATAAGATGTGGGAATCCGTTAGTAGAAAATAAGTAGGATAAATAATTAGATGTAGAAAAACAATTTTTATAATATGAGATGGAGTAATTAGGTCACTTAAGACTTACATTAGGCGTTATTTGTGCCTCTTCCTAGAATCGATCCCTGAGCCGTGTTTTCCCGCTGTAACTGGATATGAACTATGTTGGGCCAATTTCTCCAATAGCGGGCCTAAAGTTTTGTATCTTTACGTTCTTGAACAAATTCCTAAGCATGCTTCATTTACTTACTTCATAAGCTACTGGGCCTGAGTTGTTTGAGAGTGAATCATAAGGATTTGACCTTTTATCAGTAATAAATTAACAGGGGCCTTTCTTTTATTTTAGAGACAAATTAAGTAGATAACTATAGATTACTTTAGGTTTGCCCCTTTAAAAAATAATAACATGAGATGAGTCTCGCTAAACAAAACACTAAAGTGCGGGGCCCTTGTTAAATGTATATATTAAAATACTTAGATTTCGGGACGGGCCGTTTAGCGAATTTCACGGCCTTCTACAAAAATAATAAACACGTTAGTCTCTTTAGGCGCGTGATTTAAATAACATTGCCTCCCTAAATTCGCGTGCACATTTATGCGACCCAAATCCCAATCTCAACGATGTTAAAATATGTCAAAAACCACGGGTGCATTTATGTAACGTGGTTCAAGACTTGTTTTAATGACGTTGCAACTTTCTTTAAAAATGAATAAAAAGCAGTTAAAGTTAAAATTTGTACATAGGTTCATAATTGTTAAAATCAGATAATTTAAGCCAAATATAACAGTTGAGCGACCGTGCTAGAACCACGAAACCCGGGAATGCCTAACACCTTCTCCCGGGTTAAGAGAATTCCTTACTCAAATTTCTGGTTCGCGGACTGTAATACAGAGTCAACCCTTTCCTCGATTCGGGATTCGAACAGGTGACTTGGGACACCATCATCATCCCAAATGGCGACTCTGAATTAAATAAATAAATCCCGTTTCAATTGTCCTTTAATTGGAAAAAACTCCTTTATGCCCTTTGCGGGTGTAGGTAAAAAGGAGGTGTGATAGCTCTGGCGACTCTGCTAGGGATATTAACCCAGAACCATTAGTTCAGGGTTAGAAATTCAAGCTTGGAATAATTGTTATATTAATTTTATTTATTATTTGATTTTTGTAACATTTTTTGGATTTAATGTCCTAAATGTTTCTTTTACCGCTTTGATATTATTTGAACTGTATATATAAACTGCTACGAAACCCCTCTCTTCTCTCTCCTGAGGAGTGCACGCTGGTCGTGACTTCTTTCTGTTAGTGTCATATCCCAAAATAGAACGAGGATTCGGAGGAGTTGCAAAACTGGATGGCCTTTTGGTTACCAGTACACAGCTCCCATCCTCGGCTCGAGTTGTCCACTTGGGTAAGCCAGATCTAGAAAAAACACCCAGGTTTTAAATCTAGTATAACAAAACCACATGCAAGATCCCTAGTAGGAACGTTTGTTTGCATCATGTGCATTTTGACTTTGGAGACTCAACACAGGGGTTGGGTATGTCTAGGACAGGTGTACCTGAAATTAAAAAGACCATCCTGATGTATCCTACTTACTGCTTATGTATTTTATTTGCTTCAGACTTGCATGCTGACCGACTTTGAATATTGGGAAAATTTGAAAAAAAAAGAAAAGAAAAAGATAAAAATAGTAGTGTAGAGAGATAATTGCCTATTTTTTAGAAAAAAATCAGTGTTTAAATAGCGTCGGAACTCTGCCGAAATTTTGAGAAAATGAAAAAAAAATGTTTTTTTTATTTTGAAAAAAAAAGAAAAGATTCCTGTTTTCAAAATAGTTTTTTTTATTTGGCAGAACTACGTAAGTTTGATTCTCACCGGATGTGGGATACGTAGGCAACTCATATCGGGTTCAACTATTCGGAAAATTATTTGAAAAAAAAATTATTAAAAGAAAAAAAAAGATAAATTTTTTTAGGCAAATAAATGTCTATTTTTCCATAAGTAATGTGATGTCATTCTTGTCTAAAATAGTCGAATGTCCCCAAAAAGGACGCCGGAAGGTCGTTTTTGCAAGAACAACCACTTTTGGTTATTTTTCAAATTTTTGACCGGTTAGCAAACACAGCCTTTAAATCTTCTTCGAAGTGCTGAAAGGCCGTATTGACAAGACCGCATATGTTATAAAATTTTTGAGAAAACAGTGATAATTTTTTGTTAGTGTATTTTTAGGCTATATCGCCGTTTTGATATGAGAGTCTTTTGGAGTTCGTTAATATTGTAATAAAATGTGTCGTAATAAACACGTATTTTCTTTTATGGAAAACTTGAAAAAAAATACAATTTTTTATTTTGGTCATTTGGCACTTATGCCAGATGTACGCACAGTCTGATTCATGCGGGGACATGATACGTAGGCAATCCACATAAGATTCGAACACAACTAAAAAAATGAAAAATAAAAAAAAAAGAGTGAAAAAATGTTGATAATAATAAAGACTGACTAAGTCCATTCTTACATGTCTTTTTTCGAATTGTGAAGAAAGTTGAGGTGGTCGTTTTGTGGTAACTCTTCTCTACAGCACAAAGCAAAAAGCAATGACAGAGAACAACAGAACTGAGTTGTTTGATACTGGTACCAGAAAGCAGTTAGTCGAGCATGGCAACAGGTTGGTAGAGGAGGTAAAAATGTTGAGACAATATGTGGCGGACATGTATCGGGCTTGGATGATCGGGAAAGCACCACCCCCGCCACCACCCAACTTCTTAGACGATGTCCTTACACAAACTTCGGACACAATGCCAAGCGACCCTCCACATTCTCCATATTTACTCGCTTACCACAGTTTTCCCAACCACCCTAGTGGATCACTCACTCGTCATCCAACTATCTTTTCCCAAAAATGCCCTCCTATCACATCCACTATCCCCGACAAAAAGCATCCACCCAAAGCTTATGATTCCCAGTATTACCCCTCCGAGGTCGCTCATAAGATTCCTAACTCATACAAGTAGGGCCCACAGGATGAGCCCCATGTTGAAAATGAAAGGTTCACAGGAATAGCAAGGCTAGATGGGGTACCTAAGATGCTGAAAGGCATAGATTACAGAAAACCGTCTGTGTCTCCTAACAATCGCCTGCCTGTGGGGTTTAAAGTACCAAAATTCAGCTTGTATAGTGGGTTTGGGTATCCGGTATCCCACATGAAGGTTTATTGCAATGAAATGAGGAGTGTGGGAGAGAAAGATGACTTGATGATGACTTATTTCAGTAAGAGCCTAACTGGGGCAGCTTTGGACTGGCATAATCGTCAAGATGTTGATAAATAGCCTGCATTGGGTGACATGGCTCAAGGCTTTGACCGACACTTTCGGTGCAAATCATCTGTTACCCCAGACCTCTCCTCCCTATCTAAGATGGAAAAGTAGCCAGAGGAAAGCTTTAGGGAGTTTGGGCTCAGATGGAGGGAGCAAGCCACTCGAGTCAGTACCCTAATTGGAAAAGAAGAAATGGTTGACCGTTTCCTACAAGCCCAGGGGCCCACCTACTTCAATCATTTGATCCCAGCTGTGGGTAGACCTTTCGATGAGGTGTTAAGAATAGGGGAGCTATTAGAAGAGGGAATCAAGTCAGGCAAGATTAGGAGTTTGTTGAAAGACATTCGGAATATCCTAGCGAGTTTGGGTAGGGGATGGGGAAGCGGAAAAGACGATCCGATGAGTTTTCCTGATTAGCACTCCCAGCCCCGACACAGTCCCCATGGATATCCTTGTGCACTAGGTGACCCTTCCCAATCCTACTTCTCTCCACAAAATTCACAGAGTTATTCACCACTTTTCCGATACCCAGTTCCACAAAATGCTTATCTACCGCCACGAGCCTGCCAGAAACCCCCTGGATCAGGTTTTTAGCCCAATCAAGCATATAGGGATGAGAGGTTGCAGAAGAAGAAAGCCTACACTCCATTGGAAGGGTCATACGCCAATCTATTCCAGAGGCTAAGGAGTGTGAGCATGTTGAAGCCTATCCAGATAAAAATACTAAACCCTCTTCCAAAGAAGTTTGACTTTTCCTAAAGATGCGCATATTGCTCGAATGCCCCAGGACATGACATAGAAAATTGTTGGAATTTGAATAATGCGATTCAAAATCTTATTAATGCAGGCGACATTGTCGCACCAAATCCAGACACGGCAAACATCAGCCAAAGTCCATCGCTCATAAATGAGTCACACCCGTTGAGTATGATTTATTTGGAAAAGGAGTTTGTTGAGAACAATGGGATGAAGACTTGTGAAGGTCCTAATATTATTGATGCATAAGTCAATGGCTAAGATGCATTGCTTGGTAATCGGAAAGACGCTCCATCTGCTGGCAAGCTAGGGAGGAGTCTTGGTAGTTTATTTTGTTGTCATTTCTGTTGTCTGGGTTATTTCAGGGTTGTAATCCGGATATTGTCTTGTAACTCAAACCCTTCTATCCTTTTATTTTGTCTAAGTTCCTTTGATAGTAATATCTCATGTTAGTGTTGTCTAGGTTTGTTCTAAGGGTTGTAACCCCAGTTTAGTTTGCTTGTCTTGTTGTTCGCACTGTTTCATCATCTAATGCAATGTCCTGTTTTCTGTTTATTTCTAGTCATTTTCTTTTGTTCCCTCCTCTTTATAGTTCTTTTCCTATCGACTCTAGTGACATGACATACACGCGTAATTCTAGGCCTAATCATAAAGGTTCAATCATGAAACAATTGGGAAGATAATAGGGGAATTTAAGGGAAACAAGAATAGATTAAGATTACTTGAAGCCCGAACCATGTCAAACTGGGGAAGATAAAACACGAAGAAACTCTATTGGAGTGTATCATGCCGCATCAGTTTGAGATTAAAGACAAATTTGACCAAATTATCAAGGGTCGTTCATGATAATGAGAGTGAGAATGTTGCCCAATGGTGCTTGGTATTTAACTGACGAAAAAGCAAATGTGTGAATATAGCTATTAAGTCTAGAAGTGGCTACAAATGTTTGTCTAATCACGTTGTTTGGGCTTGACATATTTTGAAGATTTGGAATGACGAAGGCATTTTGTCCGCTATCTAAACACTTTATCCTTCATTACCCCTTTCGAGCCTTATTTGCTTTCTTTCATACCCCTCTTTCGGAATCAGTAGCAAAGATTAGAAACGCAAGCATGGAAGATAAAGAAAAAGAAAAACAAAAAAAGAAAAAGAAAAGAAAAAGAAAACAACAAAACAACAAAAGAGAAAAAGAAAAAGGGATGGGAAAAGAAAAGGAAAAATAGAATAATAATAATAAGTGAGAAGGAAAATCATAACAACAAGGAATTCAGGGTGAACTACGTTCGACTTGATTCCGAAAGGATACGTAGGCAGTCTCTCTATGAGGTTCAGTCACACCAAAATAAAAATCCAAGAGTCCCCATGAAAGAAATTGTAAAGAAATTTGGTTCCGAAGGTTGTAATTTTAAACCCAAGTTACTTTATTTTTAGCCTTTAATACCTTTTCTTTCTAACCCTATCCAAAACCACATTACATTCTATAGAAAGACCTTCTGATCAGTCTTTGAGAAATGCCAATTCAAGGAGAGGTAATTCATATCAGGGGCAACACTCTGGTCCAAGAAGAAAAATGAAAAATGAGAGAGTTTTACTGGTGAAAACCTTACGGGCACCGTAAGGCAACGGGAGCTGGGAGAAATAAAAACGAGAGAGTCTTATAGGTGAAAACCCTCATGGGCACCTTGAGGCAACTGTAAGTTGAGAGAAACACCAAAACGAGAGAGACTTGATAATAAAAACCCTTCGGAGATTGTGAAAGATGGTTAACGACGGAGAATCAAAGCCCAGTTTCACGATTTAACGGTATCATAAGAGTTGAATGTCAGAATTGCTTAACGGAATAGGCGGCAAGTGTATGTCACAGTCATTAGAGTTGTATCCACATCTGATAGGTTTCTACCTTGTAGTTTTCTTGTTAGGAATCATCTTGTTCCTTTTTCCTTTATTCTATCCCTTTTATGAGTCTGTCAGATCAAAACAAGTGATAAATGATTCCAAAATTTGCCATCAATTTTCCAATTATACAAGATGAGATTTGGCTAGTATATCAAGGCGTCATAAGTCAGGAAAGAAAAACTAGGGCGTTGAGCTTGTAATAATCAACATGATTTGGGATTCCTGCAAAATACAAAGGTTTGATTCATATCAGTTCATGGAGAATGAGACAGATGGAGGGTGTTGGGTGAATAGATCAAAGGTATATTCTGTGATGAGATAGACAAATGGTTGGACCAGTGACAACCAATACATTCCAAACAGAAGGCAAAGGTTATAGTCTTCAAGGCGAAGATCAATGGTTTAAATCAGGAAAGAGTAACGCGTGCGGAAGTTAGTCACGCACAATAGGCTTGGGGGATCAGGTGAAACACAAAGGTTGGGTAGTCATTCCATGAGCAATACATCATATATTGGATTCAAACAAAGAGAGGTATTTTCTGGTTTAATAAAGGAAGTGCTTAATCAAGATCAAGGAACTAGCAAGGTTTTCAAATGGAAATCAGTTTCCATGTCAAGTAAAAAGGGCAACAGATCTCAAGGCCAAGGCTAGTGGATAAGTCAAAACAACAACACGGAAGGAAGGCAATTGACGTGATTCAGGATTCATATGAAATACAAAGGTTGGGTAAATGTCTGTTCAGGAGCAATACAACAAATACAGGATATGGGTCAGAACGGAGAAAAGATGTTTCAGCAATACGAATGACAGAGAAAGTGATTGATCAACAAGCAGGATCTTCGAATGGAAGTTGGTTATCGTGGGAAGTTAAAGGAGAAATTGCCTTCAAAGTTCAAGGCAGTCAGGTGCAGCAGAGCGTGGAAATGTGGAAGTCACCCCCAACAAGAGTATTACAACCGGCCACCACTTTCAAAACTGACAGATCTTTCTTTGTATGTAACAGGAACAAAGCTAGTCTGTCTATTGAGCAAAATCTTAGTCTGATGAATCTTTCTCCTAAGATCACGCCAAGAGGACCTAGTCTGATGAAGTATCTCCTAGGAGCAAAATCTTAGTCTGGTGAATTTTTCTCCTAAGATACAAAATCTTAGTCTGATGAATCTTTCTCCTAAGATCATACAAAAATGGACCTAGTCTGATGAATTTTCTTCTAGAGTCAAAATCTTAGCCTGATGAATTTTTCTCCTAAGATAGGAAATCTTAGTCCGACGAATTTTTCTCCTAAGATAACAAGAAGTAGGAAGCAACAGTGGAAAATTACATATAAGATAACAGAGGTGGGGAAGCAAAAAGTACATAGTTTCAGATAAGATAACAAGAAGTTGGAAGCAACCGTTGGAAGGTTTCAAATAATACAACAAAAGGGGAAGGAAACAATTGGGAAGTTTCAGATAAGATGACAAGGACGGAAGAAACAATTGGAAGGTTTCAAGTAGGACAACAAAAATGGACCTAGTCTGATGAATCATCTCCTAGAGTCAAAATCTTAGTCTAATGAATTTTTCTCATAAGATAGAAATTCTTAGTCTAATGAATCTTTCTCCTAAGATCACACAAAAATAGACCTAGTCTGATAAATTATCTCCTAGAGCCAAAATCTTAGTCTGATGAATTTTTCTCCTAAGATAGGAAATCTTAGTCCGATGAATCTTTCTCCTAAGATCACACAAAAATGGACCTAGTCTAATGAATTTATCTCCTAGAGTCAAAATCTTAGTCTGGCGAATCTTTCTCCTAAGATAACAAGAAGTGGGAAGCAACAGTTGGAAAGACTTAGATAAGATAACAAAAGAAGTGGGAAGCAATAGTTAGAAAGACTTAGAAAAGATAACAAAAAGAAGTGAAGGCAACATTAGGAAAGACCCAGATAAGATAACAAAAGGGGAAGGCAACAATTGGAAAAATTACAGATAAGATAATAGAAAGTAGGAAGTAACAGTTGGAAAGATAACAAAAATGGACCTAGTCCGATGAATCATCTCCTAAAGTCAAAATCTTAGTCTGATGAATTTTTCTCCTAACATAGGAAATCATAGTCCGATGAATCTTTCTCCTAATATCACGCAAAAACCTAGTCTGATGAATTATCTCCTTGGATCGAAATCTTAGTCTGATGAATCTTTCTCCTAAGATAACAAAAGAAGACCTAGTTAGATGAATCTTCTCCTAGGATCAAAATCTTAGTCTGTTGAATATTTGTCCTAAGATAACAAAAGTGGAAAGCAACAATTGTAAAGCCTGTAGATAAGGAAGTAATCGGAAGGTCGGAAATTCTCGGTCAGGTTTAATACAATCAAACAAAACAGAGCATGGAAAGGAAAACGGGGAAAACCATCCCGAACAAGAGTATTACGGCCACATTTTAAATTGCCAAGATTGAAACAGGGGCAGAAATCTCATTTTGTTTCAGAGAAACCCACCGTCAGGAAAGGCATGCACCAAACAGAATGGGGAAGACAACACAAGTATTAAGGGAAAGCAGTTTCGAAGGAAGATAATCCAAGTTTTGAAAGAGGATAATCCAAGTTTCAAGGGAAAATGGTTCAAGTTACAAAGGAAAACAATATCAAGTAACAAAAAACGTACCTTTCAAGATCAAGAAGTCAGGAACCCGCCTGGAGAGCGGAGGAATACAGTTCAAGTCAAGAAATCGGAGCAAGGCAGCAACAAAGGATTTGCTACAAGAGAATTCAAGACAAGAAGGTAGCAAGAAACACAAAAGCAAGTTTGAAGGTCTAGATAGGATTTTATAATTTATAGACTATAGTTTAGTCTAGCTTCTTATTTTCTTTTAGCATGGTGTAACAAGGAGGCCAGTAAGCAGTAGCAGTAACAGCAGCAGCGATAGTGAAGACAACTTCACTGTAATCCCAGCTACTAAAACTTTCCGAAATACATTGACCTGATTCCTTTTCAGCCAAGGATATGTAGGAGACCTTTTGAAGCAAACGTTCGGTCAAATATTTAAAAAAAATGCTTTACACGGAGTATTAAAAAGGTCAAAAATCACTCATATCCGCTCACTATCTTTGCACGAAAACTCTTCGCATTTACGGGCAAAGAGGGGCAGCTGTGAGCACGTGATTTTTGCCCCACATGAATTACTCCCACAAAGTCAAAACAAAAATGTTTGTTTTATTGTGTGCAATTTTGTGAATTTTTCGTGATATTTTGTTATTGTTTGCACTTGTGTGCGCACGTTTATTTTGAGCCAATTAATGAAAAATACAAAAAATATATGTTGCATTTGCATTTGACTTTGCATTTTTAGGAATTGATTATTAACTAATTAGTTGTATCAAAAATGAAAAAATCAAAAATATATAGTTTATGTTGCACTTTGGAATATTGGTAGTTTTCCTTTCAATTTAGGTCTTAATGGGTTATGGTAATTATTTAGGTTTAGTTATTATTTTTAATAAGTTAATTTGGTTTATAGTTTACTTTAGAATTTTTAGTTTTAATAATGAGGAAATAAAAAGAAAAAGAAGAAAAAGAAACAAAATAAAAAATGAAGAGAAAATCGGATTGGGCCAGATTGACCACAGCCGAATTCACACTCCGCCCAAAACACCGCCTTTACCCGATCCAAATCGGCCAGTCTTAAAGACAGGCAAAACTACGTAGTATGATGATGAAACTACATCGTTTCGTTGTAAAAAAATCTCAGCCATTCATCCAAACCATATCCAACGGTCAAGATAATCCCTCCATACCCATCTAACTAGCCCGACCCGTTTCCCCGAGCCGGCCCGACCCCCTGACTAAACCAAACGACGTCGTCTCATTTAATCAGCTGATCCAGGCCATTGATCTTAATTGATCCAACGGCCATGATCAAATCTCCTTCCCTATATATAAACCCAAACCACTCCCTTCCCCCCTCAGAACCCCTT
>MU738034.1:258659-283349 GCA_026770625.1 Nicotiana glauca
CAGAAAGCAGAAGAGGAATTGAAATAATGAGAAAGAAAAGAAAAATGTGAAAATACCTAGAGACCAAACGAACCCTCCACCATGAACCGTCGTCGACCGCCCGCCGAAAATTGCCTATGGCGGAGGTCGACGTCCAAACACCCCCATTTTTACACCATAGCTTCCCCACAATCTCCTCTCTCCAAACCCCCAATTAGCTTTCATCGAATCACGGCCAAACGTTTTGAATCTTCATTCGAAGTTTGGTCAAAACCCCAAATCCACCCAATGATTCCCAAATTAACACCATATCACCACCCGACTACCCTCACCCCAAATGCATACCTAGTCTCCCTCGAATCTGGTTCAAACTTCTCGAATTTTAATTTAAATAAATGAACCTTAAGAAAACTCGAACCCCGGAACTGATGCGAGTTTGTAGAATTGAGGTTGTAATCGACCTTAGTCATGTGTTCTCAGTCGAGAACACTCGATTAAGGTTTATTTCAACTTCAAATGCAAGAATTAGAGTTTTCAAGTTCAAGACAGGCTCGGGCTGGGCTCTAGGTATTTTCACATTTTTCTTTTCTTTCTCATTATTTCAATTTCTCTTCTGCTTTCTGTTGTTTCATCTTTTAGTATTAACCTTCGTTTTCTGTTGCTTCATCTCCTCTGCCATGTCTTAGTTCAAATGCAGAAATTTATGAGTCTAGGAGTCTATTGGTTTTTTATTAACTTCAGTTTGTATTTAATCGATTTAGTTTGTCATACACAATAGTTCATCATTAGTCTAATCATCTTTGCATTAACAGTAAAGTAAACAGTGTGCTTCGTCGATATAGTATTAGGTTTCTCTGTTTTGTTTTCTGTTCATTAATGTGCCCTAATCGCTCAATTAGTTTGATTTGGGAAAGAAACTAGTCGCCTTCATGTTTGCTTGAATGGTTTATTTTTAGATTATTTGGTATTATTGGCCTGAAAAACCCTATTAGCTTTTGTGAAGTTAGAATTTGAATTCCGTTGTTTTCAAGTTTGTACAGACCTATATTTCAGTACTAGGTTTGTTGGATTTGGTTTGAGAGTTGTTGCTTGCCATATTTGATAATCCTTAGGAACATGCAGAAATTAACCAAACAACACAGGGGTAGGACAGTGAATCACAGGGGATTCAGAGGTAATTTGGGGTTCAAAACTTGAGAAATGATTGAGTGGTCTGTCAGATGAATGCCAGTGAACTATTAAACTAATGAAATTGTTTAATACATGATGGGTTGGGAATCAAGAATAGTATATGGGTTTAAAGGAAATTGATTAAAATATGTTACCCATAACAATATAATTAAATAATGGAAGGGAACATATAGTAGTGGGGTTTTTCAGAGAATATCATGGTAGGAAATGAGTTTCTTATGGAGAAAATGCTCCTAAGAGCTGGAAAGATCAGGAGTTTGGGTATAAATACAGGCAGTCCTGGACAGAGTTAGGAGATCACTTCTTGAAAGAATATCAGAGGTTTAGTTTTTGGAGAAAGATAGAGAGCTAAGGCATTCATGTTTTCTGAGAGTTTTTAGACAGAGATTTTGAAACAGCATTAGGAGAGTCTGAATCAGTTTTCTAGACACAATTTTGAGAGCTTAGGATCAGTCTTTTTGAGAGTATAAGCTGAAACACTGTTCCATTGAGTTTTTGATTCAGTTTCGAGTTTCAATAGATGTTTCTGATTTTTCCTCCTGATTTCAATTGGCTGGAACTTCTTCTGAGATTGTTGGTCCAGTTTTGGTTTATTTCAAGCTCGATTGAGTCTGTTTATTTTGGTATTTGTTGTTGTTGTTGGTTTTACAACTTGTTCTGGGCTGTAGTCGAGTGCGATTCTGGGTAAAATTGTTTTTGAGCTATTGAGTAACAATTTGCTGCTGAAACCTGTTACTTGCTGCTGATTCTCTGATTTCTGCTGTGAATATTCACTCGTTTACATTCTATTCTCCGGGTACACACTCTCAAACTGTGTTGATGTAATTTCTCCTATTGAACATGAAATGAAGTGAAGTTTATTTTCTGCCCTAGAGTTCCAATTTAAAAATCCTATTAAGTTTAGATAGCTTGTCTACTATTTGATTGGATATTCATAGTTGTATTAACTGGACTGCAAATAGTTATGTCTCATGTTCGTATAAATCTATTTTCTTGAGTCGAGTAGTAGTTGTAGTTAATTCCCTGTTATCTGATTCGTATCCTTATTTAGCACTAACTATAGTTAATTTCACACTAAATCAGTAGAATAGCTCGTGTTATTTGATCTCTTGTCAGGTTATTCATAAATGGGTTTAAAAGCATGTTGATTAGGAGTTATTGTGTATTACAGGTGTGAGCACATATTAACTTGTTAGTTTAAGCTTTAGAGTTAAACTGGAGTGTTAACACACTTGTTTATCTTCTTAAAATCAAAAATGGCTTAGTTGTCCCCTTTGAGTGATTTAAGTGTCCAATTGGTATTGACCATTAGTAATAAAGTGTGCTTCAATTTAAACTTCGTTTTTGCAATTTGATTAACACTTTTAATACGATGTGGGAATTCATTAATAAAAAATAAGTAGGATAAATAAGTAGATGTAGAAAAACAATTTTTATAATATGAGATGGAGTAATTAGGTCACTTAAGACTTACATTTAGGCGTTATTTGTGCCTCTGATTGGAATCGATCCCTGAGCCATGTTTTCGCGCTGTAACTGGATATGAACAATGTCAAACGGGCCGATTTCTCCAATAGCGGGGCTAAAGTGTTGGATGTTTATGTTCTTGAACAAATTTCTAAGCATGCTTCATTTACTTACTTCATAAGCTACTTGGCCTGAGTTGTTTGAGAGTGAATCATTAGGATTTGACCTTTTATCAGTAGTAAATTAACTAGGGCCTTTCTTTTATTTTAGAGACATATTAAGTAGAAAACTATAGATTGCTTTAGGTTTGCCTCTTTAAAAAATAATAACATGAGATGAGCCTCGCTAAACAAAACATATGAAGTGTGGGGCCCTCGTTAAATGTATATATTAAAATTCTTAGATTTCGGGACGGGTCCTTTAGCGTATTTCATGCCCTTCCCCAAAAATAATAAACGTGTTAGTCTCTTTAGGCGCGTGATTTAAATAATATTGCCTCCCTAAATTCTGGTGCGCATTTATATGACCCAAATCCCAATCTCAACGATGTTAAAATATGTCAAAAACCATAGGTGCATTTATGTGACGTGGTTCAAGACTTGTTTTAATGACGTTGAAATTTTCTTTAAAAACGAATAAAAAGCGATTAAAGTTAAAATTTGCACATAGGTTCATATTGTTAAAATCAAATAGTTTAAGCCAAATATAACAGTTGAGCGACCGTGCTAGAACCACGGAACCCAGGAATGCCTAACACCTTCTCCCGGGTTAACAGAATTCCTTACTCGGATTTCTGGTTCGCGGACTGTAATACAGAGTCAACCCTTTCCTTGATTCGGAATTCAAACCGGTGACTTGGTTCACCATAATAATCCCAAGTGGCGACTCTGAATTAAATAAATAAATCCCGTTTCGATTGTCAAACTCCTTTATGCCCTTTGCGGGGGTAGGTAAAAAGGAGGTGTGACATCATCAACTAGGCCCTCGTCCTCATATGTATATCAATATAATACTGATGCGGTGCGCCGCCCGTTCCCATACTCAATCTAGAATCACATATGCCCTCGAGAATAATAAAATAGTAGTTGTCAGCCCAAAACATCGTTAGAAATATCATTTAAGTTTCAAATCCGAGTAAAAGTGGCTGAGATTGCAAATCAGTTTTCAACAATAAGGCTGGGTCCAAGTATTTTGTCAAAATAGTGAGGAAACAAAAATAACAATCCTAAAGGGTCCAAACCGTTGGCACGAAGCCCAAATATGACAATTTATCCAAATAATAATGATATCAGGTAAATTTCAATCAAATACATGGTAAAAATATCACTCGGGACGGACCAAGTCACAATCCCCAATAGTAAACGACCTCGCGCTCATAATCAAGCACGTGTCTCGCCTCAATATAGCACTACGATGTGCAAATACGGGTATTGAAACCCTCAGGACATCATTTACATTCATTACTCATCTCAAGTCGGCCAAAACTCTAGCTCTCTGTGCCCTTTCCTCTCAAATCGACATCCTCGCGCGTCGAATCTGACCAAAACCACAACGAATATGCCAAAGGAATAATACCCAATTGAAAATAATAATATTAAAAATTCCGAAATTGGCAAAACTCGAGCCCCGAACCCATTTCTCAAAACTCAAAAATGCTCACATCAAGGGTTCATTATCTCGCCACGAGTCTATACATATAAAGAACACCAAAATCGGGGTCTAAATGACCCCTCAAATCCCAATTTTTGTTCTCTTAAGATCAAACCCTAAATCACCATTTTTGTCCATTAATTTCTTAAGTTTTCATCCCTAACCCATGTATTTGCACCATAAAATCGTGTTTTAAGTACAAGAATCTTTACCTTATCGAAGTTCCTTGAAAACCCTCTTTAAAATCGCCCACAATACACCAAGTCCAAAGTTAGAATGAGAAACCCTTCAAAAATTCGCGAAGATGAACTTTAATACCTTATGCCCAGACATCACCGCTTCTGCGGTTGAATTACCGCTTCTGCGACACCGCTTCTGCGGTCAACATTCCGCTTATGTGGAAATTCACTGAAGGCCCAAACTGTTTGTGCGGTAAATCTGCAGCTTCGCAGATGTAGTACCCAATCCGCACCTGCGATCCCAAGCATTCCCTTGACCTCCCGCTTCTGCGATACAAATGTCGCATCTGCGATACCGCAGATGCGGCTCCTCGTCCGCTTCTGCGGAAACAGCTCCCCAAGACAAATTTTGCACCTGCGACCTCCCCTTCTGCATCTTCGAGACCGCTTCTGATGTCCCAAATCCACATAAGCGAATATACCAGAAACAATAGCAAATTTCCAATTTCATAAGTCCAAAAATTTCCAATAGCAAAAATGGTCTGATTGTTCACCCGAAATCACCTCAAGGCCCCCGGACCTCAACCAAAAGCACCAACACCTCCTATAACATCATTCAAACTTGTTCAAATCATTAAAACACCTCAAACAATACAGAAACCATCAAATTACATTGAATTCAAGGCTAAGTTCTTCTAAAACTTCCGAAATACGCATTCGATCAAAAATACAACCAAATCACCTCCGAATGACCTGAAATTTTACACACACATCCCAAATCGCTGAACGAAGCTACAGCAACTCTCGAAATTTTATTCTGACCCTTGAATCAAAATCTCACCTATCAACCGAAATTCGCCAAAATACTAACTTTGCCAATTCAAGCCTAATTCTACACCGGACCTCCAAAATCACTTCCGTTCACACTTCTAAGTCACAAACCATCCCCCAAAGCTAACCGGATCATCGGAATCCATATCCGAGCCCTCTAATACATAAGTCAACATCCAGTTGACTTTTTCAAACTAAGCCTTCCTTAAAGAGACTAAGTGTCTCATTTCCTTCTAAAATCAATCCAAACCAACTCGATCATACAAGACTAATAATGAAGCATAAAGAAGCACAAAATGGGGGAAACGGAGCAGTGACTCATGAGACGACGGGTCGGATCGTCACAGACGAGTATCCCCTGCCCTAGCTTAAACTAACCAAGACGAGGATTCCGACCTTATTTCGTGCATCGCACCTAAAATTGGAGCCTACTCAAAGTTAATTTGTCACGACCCAAATTCCTAATCTTAGGGCCGTGATGGCGCCTAACACCATACTTGCTAGGCAAGCCAATGTTAGAAATTGATTATCTATTTCCCTTTGAATAATTATTGAAACACAATAAGACAATTTGAAAATAACAAATCTGATAGTTTCAATAAATAACTTCATGAATAAAATAATAAATGAATAAATAAACCAAGCCACAAACTAAATATATAACTCTAAGACTACCTCATCGTCTGGTGTCACAATTAACGGACTTCTAAGAATGCTACATATAATGGGCTGAAAGAAATAATGTATATGTTTTGAGTAAAATAAACACTCTATAAAACTAAGAGAAGACTCCAGGAATTCTGCAGACGCTAGCAGATCTACCTCGTGTCTCTGAGTGATAAATGACAGCTACTAAAGTCTCTAACGATGGACGATACCTAGATCTGCACAAAAGAGTGCAGAGTGTAGTATCAGTAAAACCGAACTCATGTACTGAGTAAGTGCCGAGCCTAACCTCGATGAAGTAGTGACCAGGCTACGCCGGGGCAATTCCAATAACCTGTAACAACATAATGCAAAAAAGAAATTCTAAACTAAACAAAAACAATTATATATAGCAATAAATGAAATAACTCAGGCACCTCTTACCAGGTCTCAACTATAACCAAATTCTCACATAAGCTTTCACATTTTAAATTTTGCTATCAAAGTAACTGTAGGTGTCAAATATGAGATTAAAAGTAGAGTGAAATGGAGAGATTTCCGTTCCTTGTATTTAAAAATCAATACATAATAAATATTCTCTCTTAATGCTCCTTGTTGCATCATGCAACCCGCTCCCACCCGTCCACCTTTATTCCTTCTCCTTATATACAAATATCACACTTATTTCTCCTATTGCATCGTGCAACCCGATCCCACTTGTCCACCATTATCACTCCTTGTTGCGGCATGCAACCCGCTCCAACCAGACAATCATATCACTTTTATTTGTAAAGATTTCACAAATTTCAAATCAATGCCTTTCACAATATTTTTTCCTCAACAATTGTAAACAGTAAACCGTACCACTCATAACTTCATCATTTATCATATCACAAATAAACCAGCCATAATATATATTAAAATATTGTCAACTAGCTCACCATTTTATGTATCACAATGAAGCCAACGGAACAACCAACACTTCCAAAATACATGAAACAATACTTAACAACAATTTAACGAAAACAAGTAAGCATATAGACATCAATGATCATAAAACAATTAAGCCAGGGATCAATTAAATTGGAAATGAGGAAGCGGTCATGTTTAACAAATAATTTGACAGTGCATAGATACTCGTCACTTCACCTATACACCACGCACATGCAAATTCACATAGCAATTAGGTTGGGAATTCCTAATCCTTCAAGTCAAGGTTAAACCAAGCAATTACCTCAAGTTCGCAGGCCACTCGCAGCTCAATTATAGCTTTTCCTTTTGAATTCACCTCCAATACACTCGAATCTAATCATAATTAACTTAATATCATTAATTAATTCTAAATGAACTAACCTTTCTAAAAATTTATGGTTTTCCTGCGTTTTCTAAAAAAAGAAATTAACACCGACCTCAGGCCCGCTTGGTCCAAACTCGGGTTCGGAAAAAATTCCATCTATTCACCCCCGATCCCGGGTATGAAATTAGTTTCGATATCCGACCCCAATTCAAGGTCTAAATTTGATTTTTACAAATTCTCTAATTCTACCCAAACCCCCAATTTTTGCCATGAAAATTCTTGATTTTTGATTGACAAAGTGATGAAAAACATTGGGTAATCGAAAGAGAAGAGTTTAGAATTGTTTACCAACACTTTGGGGATGAATTTGTGTAAAGAAATTGCCACTATGTCTTTTTAGTTCAAAATATGAAAAAAAAAATGGCTGCTACCCGAGTTGGATTCTGTGATTTTTTTTAAGAAAAAGCGTGGAGCACCAATGCACCAGAAACTATAATGACAACAGTTGTTTTTATAACAGATTTTTTTTACAAGTTAAAAACATCCTGAAACCTACCCGATACTCAGACGAGCCCTCGGGGCTCCAAATCAAACATGCACGCATGTCTAAAAATATCGTACGGACTTGCTCATGTGATCAAATTGTGAAAATAACATCTAAAATAATTAATTTAACCTCAAAACTCATGATTGTTCTCAAGAACACTAAATTTCACTATTTCTCAACCAGACATTCGAATCACGTCAAATCAATTCCGATTCTCACCAAATTTTACAGATAAGACTTAACTATCATAACAAATGTTTATCGAGTCTAGAACCAAAATACGTGCCTAACACCAATAGTTTCAAATATTAAATGTTTTCTTTATTTCATTAATAATTAAGCAAAACATTTTCTTTAAAAATTGATTTCTAAGGCTTGGAACCTCGGAATTATATACCGGGCAAACATGCAAGTCCCACATTTTACTGCAGACCTTCTGGGATTGTTGGAACACCGATTCGGGTCCGTTTACTAAAAAAGCTGACCAAAGTTAACTAAGACCAAACTTAAATCATAAAAATCATTATTTCTTACATTTTCACATAAAAAGCTTTCCTCTTTCATGCTCTGATTACGCACGCAAATCGAGGTATTTAAATTTAGTCTTTTATGGCTAATAAACCTAGTACAGAGTCTTAATTAATAAAATGACCCATTGGGTCATCACAATCTCCACCTCTAAACAAACATTCGTCCTCGAACGGACACAAAAAATTACCTGAATTGGCAAAAAGGTGTGAATATCTACTCTACATGTCCGACTCAGACTCACAAGTAGCTACCTTAATGGGATGATCTTTCCACTGCACTCAAACTGAAGGAAAACTCTTAGACTTCAACTGAAGAACATGCTCGTCTAAAATGGCTATCGGCTCCTTCTCATAAGTCAAGTCTTTGTCCAATTGGACAGAGCTAAAATCTAATACGTGGGACGAGTCACCATGATATTTCTGAAGCATAGACACGTGGAATATCGGATGAACTGTGGATAACCTTGGAGGTAATGCAAGCCTACAAGATACCTCCTCCACTCTATCAAGAATCTCAAACAGCCCAATAGACCTGGGGCTCAACATGCCCTTCTTCCCAAATATGATAACACCCTTCGTGGGTGATACACGAAACAATACTCTCTCTCCAACCATGAATGCCAAATCATGAACGTTACGATCGGCACAACTCTTTTGCCTAGACTGAGCTGTACGAACTCTTTCTTGAAAAATCTTTACCTTATCTAAGGCCTTCTGAACTAAGTCTGTACCCAATAACCAAGCCTCTCCCAGCTCAAACTATCCAACTGGAGATCTGTACCGTCTACTATACAATGACTTATAAGGAGCCATCTGAATGCTCGACTGATAACTATTATTATAAGCAAACTCCGCTAATGGCAAGAACCTCCAAAGTCAATAACACAAGTGTGAGCACATGATTTTTTCCCTATATGATTTACTGCCCCAAATTCAAAATAAAATAATTTTTTCTATTTTTTAAAATTTTGTGGATTTTTGTGGCATTTTCTGTCAATTGTTTGTATTTGTGTGTGCATGTTTATTTTGTTAATTAATGAAAAATTCAAAAATATATTTGCAATTGCATTTAAGATTTAATTTTGCATTTTGGAATTAATTAGTAATTAGGTGTTTTATAAAAATAAAAAAAATCACAAAAAATAATTTATTTTGCTTTTTAATTTTGGTCTTGAATCTTAGTAGTTTTTCTATTAATTGGTATATAATTTAGTTGTGGTAATTTTTTTTAGGGTAAATTAATTTTCTAGGATAATTTGGGGGTTAGGAATTAATTTAGATTTTTTTTTTAGTTTTAATCTTAAAAAGAAATGAAATAGAGGAAATAAAAAAAAGAATAGATTTTTTGGGCCAATCGATCACAACCGTTGAATTGGTTTGATCGAATGGTCTAAAACCTTGCCCATTACTTGACCCTGACCCGCCCTATACCCGGTCTGTCTCCCCACTTAAGCAAACGACCCTGTTTTCACTAATGGTTTAATTAGAGTCGTTGGATCCCATTCATCCAATGGCTCTAATTAATTCGCTAATTTAATATACTCAAAACCCACCAGACCCCCTACCCCCAAAATCAAAACCTTCTGATCTCTCTAACCCTAGAGACGACCCTGTCTTAGACGGCCTCACTCCGCCACCGAAAATCGCCTCACGACGGTTCTGGTGGTCGAACGAGCCCCAAAATTGCACCATAGAACCCCCTATCTCCCTGTGACGACCTGGCCAGTCATCTTAAGAATTAATTTCCTGATCTCCTATTAACTGTTTCCCCTAAGTTCTTTCCTGCTATTTTGGTTGCCGGGGCGTTCGGTGTTGGGTTTTTAGAGAGTTTTGGGATACTTAGTCCCTAAATGAGAGTTTAAGTGTTGGAAAGTGGTTAGTAGTCGGAACAGTGTAAAGACAACCTCGGAATGGAAATTTGATGGTTCCGTTAGCTCGGTTAGGTAATTTTGGGGTTGGGAGCATGTTCAGAATGTGTTTTGGAGGTCCGTAGCTAATTTAGGCTTAAAATGGTGAAGTTTGAATTTTTGAAGTTTCCGGTCCGATAGTGACATTTTTATCCAAGGGTTAGAATGAAATTCCGAATGTTGCAGTAGCTCCGTCATGTCATTTGAGATGTGTGTGTAAAATTTCAGGTCATTCGGACGTGGTTTGATTAGGTTTTTGATCGAAAGCGTATTTTGAAGATTTAGAAGTTCATAAGCTTGATTTTTGGTTTGATCCATCGTTCCGATGTTGTTTTAAGTGATTTCAAACTTCAAGTGAATCCGTGTTATGTTATATGACTTGGGTGTCTGATTAGACGGGGTCCCGGGAGCCTCGGGTGTGTTTCGGATGGACTACGGGTCATTTTTCCCGATGTTTGAAATGTTGTTATGCTACCTGGTATTTCCTTCTATGCGGTCGCATTGTTTGTCCCCCGATCGCATAGCACAAATTTGAGCATCAATATTTTCCTTCTATGCGATCGCATTGCTTGTCCCGTGATCGCATAGCACAAATTTGGGCATCAACTTTTTCCTTCTACGTGATCGCATTGCTTGGCCCGCGATCGCATAGCACAAATTTGGGCATCAATATTTTCCTTTTATAATATCGCATAGCTTGTCCCGCAATCATATAACACAAACTTGGGCATCAATAAATTTCTTTATATGCGATTGCATTGTTTGGCCCGCGATCGCATAGCACAAATTTTGGGCAGCAGCATTTCCTTCTAAGCGATCGCATTTATTTGCCCGTGATCGCATAGCACAAATTTGTCATCAGTATTTTTCCTTCTACGCAATCGCATTGTTTGTCCCGCGATCGCATAGCACAAATCACTGGGCAGACAGAATTAAATCCCAAATTCGAGGGTTTCACCATTTTATCACATTTTGACTTCTAGCGCTCGGCTCTTGGCGATTTTTTAACGGACTTTCACCTGGGCGACTTGGGTAAGTGCTTCTCACTCGATTTAGACCAATTTTCATGAATCTCCTAGTAATTTCATCCTTTAATTTTAGATTTTGAATGAAAAATGGGTAAAAACTTCATAGACCAAATTATTGAGTTTTGAGAAGGTGTTTGACCTCCGATTTGAGAGATTTTTATATGGTTAAACTCGTGAGAGTACGAGGGTTCTTAAAATATTAAATTCATTCGATTCCTAGACATTAGACTAAGGGGCGTTTTGGTCCTTTTTCTTAATTTCGCGCTTTAGCTTTGAATCAAACAGTAGAATCTGTTGGTTGACATGTTATTTACAACGTGTAATTTAATTGAATAGATTTGGGCCATTTGGAGTCGACTACTTGTGGCAAGAACATGGTTGCTAGTTGATTTTAGCCGGTTCGAGGTAAGTATCTTACATAACCTTGTGTGGGGGATTTCCCCTTAGGATTTGAGTCTTCTTTGTTGACTGTATTCCTTGCACGCGGGGCGATGAGTGCGTGTGTCACACCTCCTTTTTCACTACACTCGCAAGGGTGTAAAGGAGGTTTTCCAATTAAAGGACAATCGAAGCGAGATTTATTTATTAGCATTCAGAGTCGCCACTTGGGAGATTTATGGTGTCCCAAGTCACCGGTTGAATCTCGAATCAAGGAAACTATGACTATGTTTAACAGTCCGTGAACTGGAAATTCGAGCAAGGAATTCTGTTAACCCGCGAGAAGGTGTTAGGCATTCCCGGGTTCCGTGGTTCTAGCACGGTCACTCAAACTGTTATATTTAGCTTAGTTATCTGATTTTAAAACATGTTTCAACTTATGTGTTTTTTAACTTTAAACCGCTTTTATTATTATATAAAGAGAATTACAACGTCGTGAAAACACATCTGTAACCACGTCACATAAATGCACCCGTGATTTTTGACACATTTCAACTTCGTTGAGATTTGGATTTGGGTCACATAAATGTGCACCCGAGTTTAAGAATGTAATATTATTAAATGTCGGGCCTAAAGCAACTAGCGTATCATTAACTTTGCGGGAAGCCATGAAATTCGCTAAATGGCACGTCTCGTTGTCTAAATAAAAATTAATTAAGTGAAGGCTATGAGTTTTGAGATTTTATTTGGTATGGCACGCCTAAAATTATTCCAAAAGGCTTTACTCAACCAGAACATACTATGGATATCCAAAATTATTTCCTAAACTACTTTATTGAATTTGTTTTATCTACAATTAAATCAATTATAGATCATAACTTAATCAACCCCTAAAACAAATTCAGATTAACAGCCAGCCTATTCACGTCATTGGCCAACAAATCACTAATACTAGTAACTGCAGCAAATTTCATGAACATCCATCTATCCATGATGCAAACATGAAGCTAATAAACCAAAATATCACACTGTATATTATTCAAATCATGTCAACCATGAAGGTTTCACGATGACCGTGGCTGAATATTTGACAATAGAAATAAACACAAAAAGAAAGAAATATCGTTCACTGGCAATGGATAAGCACACAAGAAACCGTAGTATCATATTCCTAATCATGCTCATAACCCATTTAAATTAACCTTATCCTAACCCATGTTTTGACAACTAAATCAACAACATGTAGCATTGTATATCATACTTAACCAAATACCAATTAATAACGGAGGAAATCACAAGCAATTAATAGTGAAAGTCAACAACCACTTAATTAGACAGTAAGACAGAGGAAGAGAATGACCTTAGGATAACAAATCTTCTTAGCATATAAGGAACAGTGAACCATGCTTTGTACATGACAATTTGACTAGCCAAACTAAAGTCGGCAACAAAATGCTAATAGAATCTCAACCCGAAAATCTCGTCACGCACCTCGGCTTCGACCGCGAAAGAAAACTCGACTCGAACAAAGCATCTCATGACGAATTCATCTCTCTTCTTGCAATAAATCTGATTCAAAGAGAACTCAAGATAGTTTTGGCTGTTATTTCTGAATGTGGAACTAACAAGAAATTTGGAGTCAGAAGATGAAAATCTATGTTTTAAAATAAAGCTGAAACTAGGTCTATGAGATTAAATGTCTTTGGTGTTCTTTTGGAGATTGAACTCAACCAAATCAAAAGCAGGAGAGATATTCAATTTTTCAAGGGGAAAGAAATGGGTGAGGTTCCATTTTCAAGCAGGAGACGGCTATCGTTTTTTGAAGAGTGGGGGTCCTTTTAGCTGCGACTGATTGGTATTTTTTAGTGTGTGTTATTTAGGTGTAGTTATTATTATATAGGGATAGGGATTAGGTTTATATTTTGCGTATTTGCCAATTAGTCCCTAAGTCTTTTTGTGTTAAGTCATTAGGGTCTTTTTATTTATTTTTTGTTCCAAAGAAAAGTCTAGAAGGGTCCCTAGACTACACAATGGCTTTTTTTATTTTTTATTTTTAAAATAAGATAGAAATACTACACAATGTTAATCTTAATTAATTAAACTAGACATGAAACTATTTTTGTGTTTTCGAAATTATAACAAGATAAAAACAAAGTACTATTTTTTGTATTTTTTTTCAAAATTTATGAAAAATACATAAACTAAAATATTTTTTGTAATTTTTATTTTTCTTGTACTAAAATAAAGTAAAAATGTCAAAATTAATTGAAATAGCGCTATTAGTCCTAACTTAAATAGCTACACGCTAAAACATGAAAAACTTGGGGAGGGTCAAAAATCACATGTCTACAGCTGCCCCTCTTTGACTGGAAACACGAAGAGTTTTCAGACAAAGAACGACTAGACAAGTTTTTTGACCCGACCCTTATTCGGAGGGACCAAAACTAAAAGAAAAGGAGAATGTGACCGAGCTTTGGTATCTGAGCTACCTACATATCCTTGGCTATAAAGGAATCAGGCCACATGTAGTTCAGATGTGAGTGAGGTGACGGAGTATGCCGAGGTGGAGTGCCAGCTGAGGTGTCGTTCCGCCGTCCTGTTATTACATCAAAAATCAAAACATGAAAAAGACTAGCTAAGCCTGTCAACTACGAGTTACAAGATTCCTATCTATAAGTCTTCTGAAGCTTGATCTGGAGTCTTGAATGGTTCTTCATGCAGACTTTAGATTGAACCTTGGCGCTTGTTAGTTGCAGGTGCTAGTTCATTCCTATTCAAATTTTATGACCAATACCAGACAAGTAGTGCTTGTGCCCTCAACCATGTCTTGAGAAGCGCACATCTTTCATCAACTTCTATATTTGGATTCACTTCTTACCTTTCTCTCTTTTTTTTTCTTTTTTTCAGATAATGACTAACTTCTGTTGATCATCTCAGACTGTTGACTCGCATTCTTCCCGCAAGCCTCTTTTATTGCTGACTTGAATTGCATTCTAAAGTGTTTTGCCATTTCTCCGAGTGATGCTTGACCGCTAAAACTTGAAAATACATGCCTTTGTTATACGGGCGGGCTCTCGACTTCAAAACTTGAAAATCTATGCCTCTGTTATACGGGCGGGCTCCCGGCTTCAAAACTTGAAAATATATGCCTCTGTTATACGGGCAGGCTCCCGACTTCAACAAAATAGACAAAACAAAAAAAAAATCTCTTGCCCCAGTTTGGTGACTGGCATCATATTACCAGATATTAATAAGAATTTGAAAACTAAAACTTGAATTGTAATACCTCTATTCTCTAGGCGGGCTCCTGACTGCTGAAACTTGAAATAAATGTCTATGCTCTCCAGGCGCGCTCCTGATTGCTAAAACTTTAAAATAAATGCCTCTGTTCTCCAGGCGGGCTCCTGATTGCTAAAACTTGAAACAAATGCCTATATTCTCCAGCCGGGCTCCTGATTGTTAAAACTTGAAATAAATGTCTTTGTTCTCCGGGCGAGCTCCTGATTGCTAAAACTTGAAATAAATGCATATGTTCTCCAAGCGGGCTCCTGATTGCTAAAACTTGAAATAAATGCCCATGTTCTCCAGGTGGGCTCCTGATTGCTAAAACTTGAAAAACATGCCTCTATTCTCCATGCGGGCTCCTGATTGCTAAAACTTGAAATAAATGCCTCTGTTCTCCAGGCGAGCTCCTGATTGCTAAAACTTGAAATAAATGCCTCTGTTCTCCAGGCGGGCTCCTGATTGCTAAAACTTGAAATGAATGCCTCTGTTCTCCAGGCGGGCTCCTGATTTCAACAAAATAGACAAACAAAGAAAATTTCCTGCCCCTATTTCAATCAAAGAAAAATCTTGTAATTTTAAAATGTAGTGGTTGCTTTGTGGCCTTGAACTTTGAGAGAGATTGCTCCTTCGCTTCCCATGATGACTGATTTCTACTTGAAGACCTTGCTTATTTATGGACTAACCCCTTTCTCTATCGTCCCCATCACATAAAATACCTTTTCTCCGTTCGGACCCAATATCTTTTATTTGTTGCATTGCATGAACTGGTACCTCCCCAACCTTTGTGTATCACATGAATCCAAAAGCACGTTCATTGCCCCCACTCCGTGTATATGATGCTCTTTCTTGACTTAACCACTAGCCTCAGCCTTGAGGTCTGTTTCTCCTTCATTTGTCATGATAACTGATTTCCATTCGAAGACCTTGGTCGTTCCTTGACTAACCACTTCCTTTGTCACCCTTAACACAGAATATACCTCATCTCTGTTCAAACCCCATACCTTCTATTTGTTGCATTGCTCCTGAACTGACATTTACCAACCTTTGTGTCTCACATGAATCCTAACGCATGTCCATTGCCCCCACTCCGTGTATATGTTGTTCTTTCTTGACTTAACCACTCGCCTCAGCCTTGAGGTCCGTTCCTCCTTCATTTGTCATGATAACTAATTTCCATTCGAAGACCTTGCTTGTTCCTTGACTAACCACTTCCTTTGTCACCCTTAACACAGAATATACCTTTTCTCCGTTCAAACCCCATACCTTCTATTTGTTGCATTGCTCCTGAACTGACATTTAACAACCTTTGTGTCTCACATGAACCCCAAAGCACAACACTTGTCACCCCTCCATTGCGTATGTTGTTCTTTCTAAGCCACTGGTCCTGTCCTTGAGGTCGATGTCTCCCTCATTCGCCATGATAACTTTGATTTCTGCTTGGAAGATTTTGTTCGTCACTGGTTTACCACCCTTTGTCAGTCCTATCACAGAAAATACCTTTGATCTGTTCACCCTAATCCTTCATCTGTTGAATTGTTCATGAATTGATATATACCAAGCCTTTTCATTTCACAATGATCCCAATGCCTGTTGATTGTTGCCAACTCAGTGTGCTTGCTGTTCTTTCTTAACTTGTGACGCTTTGATGTGCTAACCAGATCTCGTTTTGTGCAATTGGAAAGCTGGTGGAAAATTTGGAAGTCATTTATCACTTGTGTTGACCCAATAGACTCGGGAAGAGGAAATAAACAAGACAAAAGGAACAGAGTAGAGGACGATCGAAAGAGATGATTCCTACCAAGAAAACTACAAAGTAGAAACCTATCGGATGTGGATACCAACTCTAATGACCTTGACATGCACCTGCGACTTATTCTGTCAAGCAAATCTGATGTTCAGCTCTTGTCGTACCTTTAAATCGTGAAACTAGGCTTCAATGCTCCGCTTACCCAATTTGAACCACAATCCTTATTCGACTTGTAGTGCCTGAGGGGTTTTCACCATCAAGCCTCTCTCATTTTGTTCTTTCTCTTAGCTTACAATTGCCTCATGGTGCTTGTGAAGGTTTTCACTGATAAGACTCTCTCATATTTTATTTCTCTTAGCTTTCATCGCCTTGAGCTACCCGTGAGGGTTTTCATCAATACGACTCTCTCATTCTTCATTTTCCTTATTTGGACCGGACTACTGCCCCTGACATGAATCACCTCTTCTTTCTTGACTCGGCATTTCTTGAAGACTGGTCAGAAGGTCTTTCTTTGGATCGTAATGTGGGCTTTTGGATAGGGTTAGAAAGAAAGGGTATCAAGGGCTCAAAACAATTCAACATGGGTTCAAAATTACAACTTTCAGAATCTGATTTCTCACAACAACCACAACTTCTGCCCCAGTTTCTTTCTTGGGGACTTTTTGATTTTTATTTTAGCGTGACTGGACCTCAGAGAGAGGCTGCCTACGTATCCTTTCGGAATCAAGTCAAACGTAGTTCAGGCAACCACTTTTGTTGTTGCTCTTTTCTTTCCTTTTCTTTTTTTTCCCTTTTTTTCTTTTCTTCTTTATGTTGTCGTTTTTTTCTTTCTTTTTCCTTTTCTTTTCTTCTTCCTTTTCTTCTCTCTCTTTTCATTGTTTTCTTTCTTTTTTTCCTTTACTTATCTTTTACGCTTGTGTTTCTGATCTTTCCAAAAAAGGGGTATGAAAGAAAATAAATAAGGCTCAAAGGGGGTAACAAAGGATAGAGTGTTTAGATAGCAGAACAAAAGGCCTTCTTCATTCCAATCTTTAAAACATGCCAAGTATAAATAACACAGTTAAACAAACCACAGAAAACATTCGCAACATCTTTTGATTGTACCAGACTTGGTAACCATATCCACACATTCGCCTTCTACATCTGTTGAATACAAAGCACCATTGGACAACACTCTCACTTTCCTTACCATGAACGGCCCTTGATAATTTGGTTCAGGCTATATGTTCTATATGCCCCAGTTTCACATGGTCCGGGCTTCAAATGATCTCGAAGTGCCTTTACTTATTTCCAAATGTCCCTACATCTTCAACATTATTTCATTACCTCATGACTTAACTGACTTTTAAAACTAGGATGAGAATTATGTATGCATGTCATGTCACTAGAACCAGCATGAAAAGAATTGTAGAAAGAAAAGAGAACTAAACAAAAGAAAATGGCTAGAAATAACAGAAAACAGGAAATGGCACCAGACAGGCGATGAAATGCTTCGAACAACAAGACAAGCAAGCTAGACTAAGGTTAAAACCCTGGAACAAACCTAGATAGTATTAAACGAGTTACTACGACTAAACAAAACAGGCAAAATGAAAGGATAGAAGAGTTTGAGTCACAAGACAATATTTGTATTACAACCCTAAAATAATCTGGATAGCAGAAACGACAACAAAATAAACCACCAAAACTCCAATCCGACTGACCAAGAAATGGAGCACCTTCCCAATTACCAAGCACGACATCTTAGTCAATGAGTTTCGCATAAATATTTCCAAGACGATTATCAACTTTAATCAAAAAGTTCCCAAGAGGATTCTCATGCTCTCTGCCACTGTCATTGACCACAATTACCCCTTCTTGAATCATTCTCTCTATTTCCTTTTTCAAAGAGTGACAATCTTCAATACTACGCCCTTGGACATCAGAGTGGTACATGCACCGCACAGCAGGATCAAAGCCTTTTGCACATGAGTCTGGAGTATATCTGAGGAGCAGCTCAATCAGGCCGGAATGCTTTAACTTTTCAACTAACTTGTGTAGGATTCTCCGATGGGCGTGAAATCACCTTTCTGCCTTTGTTTCCTTCCATCTGACCCAAACTCCCTAAAGCTTCCTTCCAGTTTTTTTTCATTTTAGATATGGAATAGCGATCTAGGGTAACGCCTAATTTGTATTGAAAGCGCCCACAAAATCTTGGGCCAGGTCGCCCAATGTATGCCACTTACCAACATCTTGATGTGTATGCGAGTCCACAGCTACCCCAGTCAGGTTCTCACTGAAATATGTAATCATCAAGTCATCTTTCTCTCCAACAATTCTAATTTTACTACAATAGACCCTCAGGTGGGCTACTAGATCTCCAAAACACATCATACAAGTTAAATTTTGGCACTTTGAACCCCGTGGGCAAGCGGTGCTTTCTGGCCCCGGTATCAACCAACCCAGTTTTGTTGTTGTCTGCCATTGCCTTTTGACTTTGTTTTGTAGAAAGGAATTACCACTTTAAAGCCAAAAACCAACCACCCTTCTTCTATGAGTATAACAAAATGAAGCCATCACGTTAACGTTAGGGCATTTAACAGCAAAAATTACATTGCATGCAATGCACCTAGTCATATCTATCAGTTCTAACATGACTTCGAGGGTACGAAAATCATATGGCATCATCTCAATTTGTTCATTTCAATTCTCTCCTTCCTTCTCTTTTTCTAGCACTTCTTGGTTCGCTCATTTTTTGTGACGACCAAAAGGGTCATCACCATATTTCTCCCCTTTTCCGAGCTTCTGGGGCCTTAAAAACCTCATTTTTAGTTGCCTCAATTTGCGTGCGCAGTTCGAGCGCGAAGCCGGAAAGTTTTTATGTTAAAATATGTGAATTCTGTGAAACATTTGAAGAATTATGATATTAATATTGATATAGTTGACTATGGTCAACATTTTGGGTAAACGGACCCGGACCCGTGATGTGATGGTCCCGGGAGGTCCGTAGAAAAATATGGGACTCGAGAAAGTGCCGGGAGTCGAAATCCGAGGTCCAGAACCCCGGTAAAAGAATTTTTATGTTAAATTATTTTCTAAAATCATTAAGGAAAAATAGAAATGAAAATGAGTTAGAAAATATAGGTATCGGGCTCATATTTTGTTTCTGACACCTGGTAAAGGTCTTAAATATGTGTTAAGCACTTTTTGTGAAATTTGGTCAAAATCAGACGTCGTTTGACGTGTTTCGGACCTAAATAGCTAAAGTTGGAAGTTATGAACTTTGAAATGAAAATTTTGAGTTTTGGGATTTGATTCTTTGATTTTGATGTTATTTTGGGGATATGATCGCTCGAGCAAGTTCGTAGGATGATATTGAGTTAGTGTGTGTGTTTGGTTGGGAGTCCCGAGGGCTCGGGAGTGATTCGGAGGTAGTTCGGGGTAGTTTTACACCTAAAATCATAGTAGATTTTCTGCAATTCTTGCACAGGCCATTTGTTCTACACGAACGCGACCTTGTTCCGCGTTCGCGATGACCAGTGCCCCAGACTTCTTCGCGTTCGCGCTTCTATTCATGTGTTCGCGTAGCTGAGGCCTCCACTTCACTGCGTTCGTGATCCTCTTGTCGCGTTCGCGTATTACAGTCCCTGGCCCACCAGAATTTTCTTCTACGCGTTCGCGCCCCCTTTCATGCGAACGCGATGCTTGCCCGTCCTAATTCATCGCAAACACGACATGGATGTCGCGAATGCGATGAACAATTTTGCCCAGCGAATTTTTAAGTTCAAAACAGTAGCTATTACGGGATTATTCCCATTTGTCTCAAACCTTGTCTTCTCCACAGCACCTAGGTGAATTTTAGAGCTAACCTTCATCAAAGTTCCTTTGGTAAGTATTATTTAACTCATCTTCTTCATTTCCTATCATCGTCTATCAAATTCCTAGCCCTAAATCATGAAATTCAAGGTAGAAAAAGGGTTTTGGGTAGAACTAGGGCTTTTGGGATTTTGGGCAATTCAACCTCAATTCGAGGTCGAATATTAAAACAAATTACATATTGAAACTCGTGGGGTTATAGGTGATTGTGTTTTGGTCCGAGCCTCGAGTTTGGACCATGTGGGCCCGGGGTCGGATTTTGGTAGTTTTGGAAGAATGATAGGAAATTCATTTCTAGGCTATGGAATTGTGTTTTTAAGCCATTATTGATAATATTGAGCTAATTATGGCTAGATATCATTGTTTCGGAGTTGGATTCTAGAGGAAAGGCGGTGTTAGAGGCTTGATTGCTATTTTCGGACCAAGGTAAGTGTTTGATCTAACTTTGGCTTGAGAGAATAGGATTAGAGTGCTTTGATTGTTATTTGCTAAATGATCGAGTATGGTGTATAGGCATGGTGACGAGTATCTATACACCGGTGTCTAGCATGACCGTGAGTCGTAAATGCTTTTAATTCGAAANCCCTTGTCGAGACGAGTAGGCTCTTACTATTGAATTCTCCCTTGCCGGGATAGTTGGGCTGTTAGCGGTACCCTTGCCGGGTTTAATTGTTATGTTGTTGTTTTTCCCTAATGGGACCTCCTTTGGAGAGATTATTAGTGTTATTCATGATAATATGGGATCGTGTGGCACGCCGACCACTTATGAATTATAATATGGGATCGTGTGGCATGCCGACCACTTATGAATGATAATATGGGATCGTGTGGCACGCCGTCCACCTATGAAATATGAATTGGGATCGTGTGTCACGCCAACCACTTATGCATTGATAAATGGGATCATGTGGCGCGCCGTCCACTTAGACATTTATATTCATACGAGTTATAGTATTGAGATGGTTACATTGTTATATCTGTTGATTTGTTCTTTACTGTATCTCCCCGAGCATGTCCCTTTTCCCCCTTTGTTGCTGGTATTTCCTTGTTGTTATTTCCATTGTTTGTACATATATATAGATATCTGCACAGGTTGATTTCGGTAGGTCCTGTCTAGCCTCGTCACTACTTCGCCGGGGTTAGGCCAGGCACTTACCAGCACATAGGGTCGGTTGTGCTGATGCTACACTCTGTTCCTTTTTGTGCACAAATCAGGACGCAGCTTACGGATCGCAGCGGTAGGATTTTCTGGGAGCTATCTTCAGTCCAGGGACTCTTGGGGTAGCCTAGCTAGCGTTCGCAGGCCGAAGTCCTTTTCTTTACTTTTGTTTGTTCATCTTGTATCAGGCAAACACTATGTATTTCTTTTCCAAACTTGTTTGTACTATTCTGTAATAGTCCGTGAGTAGTGACACCAGGTACTGGGTAGAAGTGAATTTTGAAAACTTCCGCATTTTTTTTCGTCTGCGGTTAATTAAGTATTTATAAGTCTTCCATATTTGATTATCATTTCAGTTTATTATAATTGTTTAAAAGAAAGTAGTAGAAATGTTGTATGGAATGGCTTGCCTAGCTCCGACAGTAGGCGCCATCACGACTCTCGATGGTGGGAAATCCGGGTCGTGACAAGTTGGTATCAGAGCTCTAGGCGGCATAGGTCTCGCTACTCACGGACAAACTTAGTAAAGTCTGAGGGATCGGTACGGAGACGTCTGTATTTATCCCCAGAGGCTATGGAGTTAGAAAACGTTTCACTTTTGTTCTTTCTTGTCGTGCGAATTTGTTTATCAAATACTGATTGTCCTTCTACTCTGTTCTTTCGCAGATGGAAATAACACGTTCGTCTTCCTCTACCGTGCAGCAGTCCAAGCCCCCAGCAGCAGCTCCCGCGAGGGGCAGAGGCTATGGTAGGGGCAGAGCTCAGCCCCAGGCAGCAGTTCCAGAGGTGAAGCCTCATATTGATTATGATGAGGAGGCTCCAGCCCCAACAGCTCCAGTGGACCCAGCTCAGGTCCCAGGAGGGATTATGTTCACCCCGGATCTTCAGGATGCTCTAGTCCAACTGGCAGGCTTTATGGACAGTGTCACTAGAGCGGGTTTGCTGCCAGTAGCACCAGCCACTTCTCAGGATGGAGGAGGGGTTTAGACTCCTACTATGCGTACTCCGGAGCAGGTAGCTCCCCAGACTCAGGTTCCAGTGGTTCAGCCCCTAGTGGCAGCTCAGACAGGTATTACAGCTCAGGCCGGCGATGGAGCGGCCATGTCTTCGGATGCTTTGTGGAGACTTGATAGGTTCTTCAAGCTTTTCACCACCACTTTCAGCGGTGCTTCATCAGAGGATCCCCAAGATTTTCTATTCAGTTGTCATGAGATTCTCAGGACCATGGGTATAGTGGAGACCAACGGGGTCGATTTTTGCACCTTCAAGCTTGCAGGGTCCGCCAAGACTTGGTGGAGGGATTTTTGTCTATCTAGACCAACAGGGTCTCCAGCTTTGACATGGGATCAGTTCGCGGAGTTATTCTTGGAGAATTTTCTCCCCGTCACTCAGCGGGAGGCACTTCGTAGGCAGTTTGAGCTCCTCCAGCAGGGCTTCATGATAGTTACACAATATGAGACTAGATTTGTTGATTTGGCACTCCATGCAGTTGTGATACTCCCTACAGAGAGAGAGAGGGTCCGGAGATTCATTGATGGATTGATTCAGCCGATCCGTCTTCAGATGGCCATGGGAGTTGGTAGTGATATTTCCTTTCAGGAGGCGTCCAATGTGACCCGTAGAGTTGAGATGGCCCTCACACGGGGAGGTGGTCAGATGTCGGACAAGAGGCCTCATCATTCTGGTAGATTTAGTGGTACCTCATCTGGAGGTAGCGATTCCTATGGTAGGGGTCAGGTACCGAGGACCTTTCAGTCTGCGCTTCAGGTTTCTCATGGTGCTCCAGGCAGCGGAGGTTCTCAGCAGTATTATTCAAATCAATAGCCTATCAGTGCAACCCCACTTCAAAGCTTCATGGGAGGACATTCAGGTCGACAGGGCCAGCAGTCGCAGCAGCCAAGATCTTGTTATGGTTGTGGTGACCCCGGTCATATTGTTAGGTTTTACCCTCGAACATCGAGCAGCTCTCAGCAGCAGGGTCCTCGCCCCAAGATTCAGGTAGCAGGTGATCCACAGCCCGCCCAGCCAGCTAGAGGCGGGGGTAGGGATCATAGAGGTGGAGGTAGGGACTGAAGAGGTGGAGCTCGGACCGGTAGAGGCAGAGAACAACCAGTGGTTGATCATCCTAGAGATGTAGTTCAGGGAGGTGGGGCCCAGCCCTGGTGTTATGCTTTGCCATCCAGGCCAGAGGCTGAGTGTTCCGATGCAGTTATTACAGGTACTATTCTGGTCTGTGACAAGGATGCATCAGTGCTATTTGACCCTGGGTCTACGTATTCATATGTATCGTCTTATTTTGCTCCCTACATGGTTATGCCTAGTGATGCCTTGGGTATTCCTGTATATGTATCTACACTAGTGGGTGATTTTATAGTGGTCGACAGAGTCTATCGTTCTTGTGTAGTAGTATTTGAGGGTCTTGAGGCCCGTGTTGATCTATTGCTTCTAGATATGGTTGATTTTGATGTTATATTGGGGATGGATTAGTTGTCCCCGTATCATGCAATCTTTGATTGTCACGCTAAGATCGTGACCTTGGCTTTACTGGACTTACCCCGATTGGAGTGGAGAGGGACCCCAGGACATGCCACCTGCAGTGTTATTTCATATGTTAAGGCTCGACGCATGGTCGAAAAGGGGTGTTTAGCTTATTTGGCATATGTTCGTGATTCTAGCATAGAGGTTCCTTCTATTGACTCAGTTCCTATTGTTCGGGAGTTCCCAGAGGCTTTCCCTTCAGACCTGTCGGGTATGCCGCCCGACAGGGATATTGATTTTTGTATTGATCTGGCTCCAGGCACGCAGCCCATTTTTATCCTGTCGTATCGTATGGCCCCGCCACAGCTGAAAGAGTTAAAGGATCAATTGCAAGATTTGTTTGAGAAGGGTTTCATCAGGCCTAGTGTTTTTCCTTAGGGTGCGCCAGTTCTATTTGTGAAGAAAAAGGATGGATCGATGAGAATGTGCATTGACTACCGGCAGTTGAACAAGGTGACGATAAAGAACAAGTATCCA
>MU738034.1:304168-321922 GCA_026770625.1 Nicotiana glauca
TATTCACTAAACAGAAATCAATTAAAATATAAAGAAACAATCACATGCAAAAATAACAGAAAATAAAGAAAAGGAATTGAAGAACTTATCTTGGTTTTCTTCTTCTTTTTTTAGCATGTTTGATCAATTTTTTGAGCAGAACTTCTTTGAATCCTTTAGGATTCATGACCCGTAACATACCTAATGGAGTGTTTTCTAAAAGAAAACACCTATTAGGTGTGTTACGGTCATGAATCCCCAAGAATTGGACCGGGGATTCTTGACCGCAGAATCTTGATTTTAATATTTGGAGAGTCTTGGTGAGTTTTGAGATCAGTGGATATGGGGAATGGGTAGAGGACATTCAGGCGTGTCTATGGTGTGAATTGGAGGTTATTTGGATGAAGTGTCGTTCGTCGGAGTTAGGGTTCCGGTGAAGTATTTTTGAATATTCGAGATGATGGGGCTATGTTTGAAAGAAACGGAGTAGATGGGTAGATTCAGGATCTCAAGGCGGTCCTATGGTGTAATTTGGGGGTTGATTGGTGAAAGTGTCGTTTCCCGCCGGTAGGGTTCCGGCGGGTTTGACAAAGAAGATGAGGGCGACTCAAGTTGAGGAAGACGATGAGGGAAAAATATTTTCTGATCTTTGATTTTGATATATGATACATATATTAAAAATGTAACAATCATCTGCAGTCGTTAGATTAAATCATTTAAACGGCTCAGATTCCTTGGGCTTTAAACGACGTCGTTTCACTTATTAATGAGATCAGGTCTCAACCGTTGGATCAAGGTGATGAAGGGTCGAGATTAACCAAAGCCAAACGGTGTCGTTTCATATTTAATGAGATCAGGCTATACGACCGTTGGATCCAAATGATCAAGGGCTGAGATCAAACGCATCTAAACGGCGTTGTTTGGTTAAAATTGAAGCTGACCGGATTTGGACTGGATTGGGTGTATTTAATTTGGGCTTGGGCGTTTTTTTTGTTTTGGGTTTTGGGGTAATTGGCCCAAATCACTTTTTCTCTTTGTTCTTTATTTATTTTTCTTGTATTTTACTCATTTTGCTTTTGTATTATTTTCCTTTTGTATTTTGTATTTTTATTTTTTTATATTTTCTTTTCCAGATTTATATATTATATATTTTTTCTGATTTTATTAAATTTTTAAACTAAAACTAATTAAATTTTAAAATTTATTTAATAACTATTTTATAGCATTTTCCAATTAAAACATAAAAATGCTATTTTTGATTTTTCCTCAAATTGTTCCGAAATGAATTTGTGAAATTAAAAATCCTAATGCATATGCATATTTTTGTATTTTTAATATGAATTATTATGCATCTAATTAACACAAAAATAAAAAATATCAACAAAAATTGTAAAATAAAAAGAAAAATCATTTTGTTTGGATTTTAGGAATAATTTGTTTAAGGCAAAAATCACGTGCTCACAGCTTGTATCTCGCAATCTATAAGGAATTTGGAGATGATCCAAAAATGCAGTTATCACCATTGTACTAGAGGTTGTCTGGAAGAGCTGGGCACTTGTTCTTTGCGATCTCGAACGACAAATTTTGGACCGAGAAAAGTTGTATCTCGCGATTGCGAAGAGTAAATACCTGGGAAGAAGCTATATTTCGAGGTTTCGACCATTTTCACATATTTGGAGCTATGGAACTCGGGTTGAAGCAATTTTTAGACGATTTTCACCATATGGATTGGGGTATGTGTTATATATCCCAAAGTAATTATACTTCATGATTCTATGGTTATATTCATCATTTATTTCAGATTTAAATGGAAGAAATTAATATTTTTGCAAACTTTTCAAGAACGAAAATTTAAGATTTGAAGGTCAAGTTGTTATCGGAATTTGATAAAATTGGTATGGTTGAACTCGTATCGGAATGGTTTGTCGGATTTTGTGAGTTTAGTCGGGTTCCAACACAAGGGCCCCACTGCCAACTTTTCAGGTGGAGTTGAGAATTTTTATAATTTGTTAAATTTCAAGCATTGGAGTATATGTTTTATTAGTTTGTGCGTTGTTTGACTAGTTTCGGATTGAACGACACCAAGTTGGAGCTTTAGAGAAAATTTTTGACCGGAAAGTGGGATTTAAGACGAGTTAAGTCTCTTTTCTAACCTTGTAAGAGGGAATTTACCCCATAGGTGAATTTAATTCACGTGTGCTCTTATTTTGCGGGAGCTTCGTACACAAAAGGTGAGGAGAGTCCGTACGTAGCTACTAGTTATGCCTATGTCCGAGTATTTTTAGGTATACACCATGCCTTTTTTATGCCATTATTTAATTATGTTTATTCTTTTCCTTGAAAAGAATTGAGACGAGGTATGCTTATTAAATGCCTTGAAAAGAGTTGAAATTGTGGATTTTGAGACTTGAAAGTTTTCATTTGAATTTCGTATTTTTGAAAAAGGAATTGAAGTATATTGTAATAACATAAGAAATCTATGTGCAACCGTATCACAAATATATTCCGCGAGCATGATAAATTTCCACTACTCTCATGGGAGTGGGTCGGTTCGCCTCGGTAGGTTAATAGATGCATCTATGGTTCATGTTGTTCTACTGTCGGTAGTGCACAATTTATATTTATATGTTGGTTTGTGTCGTTCGACCCTCAACAATGTACAATTTATATTTATATGTTGGATTGGGACGTACGACATCGGCATGACTTGCACATGATAACTATTTGGAACTAATAATAATTGACATTTGCTTTATTGGCTTAAGATATAAATTATTAAATGACGAAAAAAAATTGGAAATTTCTATTAGTAAAAGGATTGTCGATTATTTTCGGTTGTTGAATTTTCAGCTATGTTATGTATTCCATGCTTAAATATAATATCGTCATTTTATTGTTAGCCCATAGTAAGTGTCAGAGTCAACCCTCGTCACTACTTCTTCGAGCCTACACTTGAAACTTATTAGGTTCACATTGATTTACGTACTCATAATACACTTGTTGCACATTTTTGTGCAGGTTCGCATATATGTCTAGTGGCCTTATGAGAGCAGAGGCATGATTAAAGCGGGACTTTAGGTGAGCTGCATTCCATGTTGTGACCTGCAACCAGTAGAGACTCCTTCAGAGTAGTTTATATTTTTCCTGTCTAATATGTATTCCGGAAAGATGTTGTATTTTATTCTAGTTGATGCTCATGCACTTGTGACTTCGGGTTTTAAGGACACTTATGAGTTATTCAGTAGTGTAGTTGGAAAAATATTATCATTTACTTTGTAAAATTTATTTCTTATTATTTGACTGAAGGAAAAATCATGATTTCAAGAATACTAAAATGAGTAATAAAGTTAATTATTTATCGTTGGCTTGCCTGGCAGCGATGTTAGGCTCCATCACAACCTTTAATGGATTTTGGGTCGTGACAACATGGTACAATAGCACTAGGTTCACTTAGGTCTCACGAGTCATGAGCAATCCTAGTAGTGTTTTGTGGAGCGGTACAGAGACGTCTGTACTTATCTTTGATAGGCTACAAGGCTGTTAGAAGCACTTCCCTTCTTGATTTCCTCATCGTGCGATTTGATTTCTTTGAGGCTTATGCCTTCATTTCCTTCCTATTCAAATTTTATGCAACGTGAAGCGTTTGTTATTAATTGGTAATCGAGGAATTTTAATGGTACTACGGATGTGGTGTAGGATGTTTCTCCCTACGTAATTGATTAGGCTATTTTCATCGCCTTGCAGAAGGCTGTTCTATCATTTCAGCTTAGTAGATGTATTTTTGATAGTTTTGAGGCTATGCACAGGTTGCTCTGATGTTCATGAGTTATTCTCGCACTGTATTGATGTGATGGCGGGATGCTTGTCTATGTGCCGGAGTAGTGAATGACTTCAAAGGAGGATTTTCTTAGTGCATGATTTAGAGATTTAGTGTTTTATTTCCAGCAGGGGAAAGCCAATCGGACTATAAATGTTCAGTTTAGGGTTGATTGAGTAACGAGACTTGGTATTTTTGATCATGGTGAAATTTCCATATGTGATGTGGTATCGTCATCCTTTTTTGAATGTGTTAAGTTTGCCAGTATTATGATCTTCTTCAATTCGCCTTTGGGGCCGACTATTGTGAAATAGTGTTGGCGAAGCAGCTGTCAGAGATCACGGTGGTTCAAGATTTAGTTGGTGTTCCGGTTGTTGAGGGCTAAAGGAATATGATCTTCGGGGAGGTCTAGCGTTGGTGGCCATCTGTTGGTTCAAGTGCTACAAAGATGTATTTTGCTTCAAGGCAACAACTGGCAGTGAATGATGAGGAGGGACACGTGGGAGGTTTTTGTGGTGGTTAAATTTCTAGAAGACCAAGTGTGAGAAACGAAAGTCGGGTAGTTGATTAAAGGAGGGAGTTCGACCAAAGTGGGAGAACGACAAAGTAACATGTGGGTTCTGTGGTAGGATAGATACACGCCTTAAGGAAAGTTTAGAGTGATCTAGGATTCATGGTGGATAGTGACTAGGTCTACAGACTTAATTTGGAATATTGGTCACTATACTGGGGAAGATTGGATATGACGAAAATGAGTTGCTTGATATGAAGAGGGATGCAACATGACTTCGGATTAGAATGTGTTGTCGCACCTTTAGTTGATGTCAATAAGGAGTGAACAGACTTGTACAACTGGTGAATGAGCATGTGCTTAGGAGAGTTTACTGATTTCATAGTAATTGTACTCAGTGCAGCATCGTTGGAAGATGTCGGCGTGGAACTCCCACAAGTGGGTTATCTCCTATGAGAAGGTTAGCGGTTGCATGGTGTTGACGGAAATTTTATGAAGAATCATTCTGGCTATCCAGTAAGAAGTCGAATATGTGAATATGGTTAGTGATTCAGTATGTTCATGAGATGTTTAACAGGAAGATTTCGAGACTTTGGCAGATAGATTATGCGAGATCATGTCAATAAGGAAGAAGGAATCTTGGTGGGTTCTGGGGTTACGTAATTGTAGCTTCAAGATAAGTGGGAGAGCCCCACCATCTATGATTTGATCATATGGCCGTCTACTTGTGAGGTTTTTAGTTATAGGCATATTGGTGGGGTATTATGAGTAAGGAAAAAAATCATTGGTAATTTGAGCAAAAGATTTGGGTAATGTGTGACATATTTGGCCTTATCGATTCATGTTGAGTCTTTGGGAAGACTCGGAGTTTATGCTTCGTGTAGATGTGATGAACAAGAAAAGTGATTCAGTCGGGTGATTCTTTGAGAGAGAGTGTTCATGTGATAGCAGAGTTTTGGAGTTGATTATATTCGGGACTAAGTCAGAGTGGGTGACTCTCAACAACATTCCTAGTGGATTCCAAAAAATTAAGTTTGGTGCCTAAGGATTTCGAGTCCGTGGTATCGATAAGGATCGATCTTTTGTAGCGGATTATGAAAAGGGCTTGGAGTATTCTGTGTTATCTTTGGTCTGCAGTGTAGCATTGAAGGAATGGGAGAAAATAACTTCGGATTCATAGAGGAATTATCATAATGGGTGTACCAGTTGAAGAGGCAAAAGTGTGCACAAGGAGGGTATGAGATGATTTGTGGGTTTTGAGACAATGTGGTCTTTTGAAATGGGATCACTCAAAATAAGTGCGGATTGAGTGTATTATATTTTGAATAGATCTATTGTTATTTCTAAGGAAAGTCCATAGTAAATTAGAAAAAGATGGTTCAGTTAGCAATGGTTGAATCGACATGGTGGTGGCTAGGGGTGTACATAGGTCGGGTTGGTTCTAATTTTACAATTAACAAACCAAACCAATTGTGTCGGATTATTAAATATAAAGACCAAACCAAACCAATAAAATTCGGGTTTTTTGCTCTCGGGTTTTTTCGGGTTTTCAGGTTTTTTCGGGTTTTTTCTTCCGGTAAAATCTTCGTAGAACAAAACATATAAATTATGCTTAAAATATTTCTTTAGTCCTAGTAAGATACAACTATATAAAATATTTTCCAAAACAATAATACGAAATATGAGATATGTCATGACATTATCCTAAAATATTCAACAATAAAGACAATAAAATTATGTAATATAAATATTGCTAATTAAAAAGCCATAATAAAAATAAACATAATCTAAGATTACTAAATCATGCTAAAATAAGGGAGTATTAAATACATGACTAAATGCTAAAGAAAAAATAAAAATAGGTTATGCATTTTTATCTAAATTATTGAAAAATAAAAAGTAGTTATTCAATACATTCTCGTTCGTATTATTGAATTAAATATCTTTTGTTAGAATTATAGTATTGATTTGATTTTGGTTTGGGCTTTTGTTAGCACTATTTAATTTACTAATGTTAATGGCTATAAAACTTATTGGAACATTCAAAAGTTCTAAGTACAACCTTAAATAAATACCTAAAAAATAAAATTATAAAATCTTTTAAGAAAGATTTATAAATTACATCACAATAAGTATATTTATATATTAAATATATCTAAAATTTATGTATATGTAATGTCGAGTTGGTTTGGTTTCGATTTGACTTTCTTTAGTTAAAACCAAACCAAACCAATTATGGTCGAATTTTTTTTCCAACACCAAACCAAATCAAACCAACCCATAATCGGGTTTTTTTCTCGGTTTGACTCGGATTATCAGGTTGGTGCGGTTTGTCGATTTCTTTTTTACACCCCTAGTGGTGGCAATAATCAGTTCCTTCAGCGTGTTAAGTTATGCAAGTGATTGGTGGTGGTACGTGTGAGGCTTCGCGGCCGTTGTAATTTGATTTATTTAGAGGTATTCAATTATAATGGTATGATAAGTGTACACGGACCCCGGAAGAGTTATGATGGCTTAGACCCCTACTTGAGGATTGTATTTTATGCAATTATGGGAATTGAGTCACGTGTTGCAATGGTTCTCCTAAAATGAGTTAAGTGAAAGGTTTCTATATGATGAAATGTGTATCCTATTAGTGGTTCAGGAGTTATGATGGAATTCTTGTGCTCTCACGCATTGGTAGGATAGATGCGGCGAGCGGCATGAAATTTGAAAGTTGAGGATCGAGGTTGCAGTTTGGTGTTGACAAGAATGTTACGAGCTTGGATGAGCAGTAAATGATTCAAATGTTTAGAGTAAGCTGGTATTATCTTTAGCATCACCTGAGGTCGGTGCCATGTGTAAGATGCTTTATGTACTAATTTGCAGATCCTTGATTTGCTTTACAGCATTAGTATGGCTGGTGGTATGGATGTACAGACTTGTTACCTGGTACAGAAGGCCGTGCGAGCGTATCCCACAGGAGATTCGTATAAATGTGACATGTTAGTCACTTAGTTGTTGTAGATTGAAACCGAGTATGAAGGTTATGGTAATATCGCAAATGTGAGAGTTTATGTCACGACCCGAATTTTCTACCAACGGGAGTTGTGATGGCACCTACTAATAGGAGCTAGGCAATCCAATTAATTTAACACTTCTCTTAACAACATTGACCATATAAGTAAAGACGAGACAATTAACTTAAAACCGGAAGTCTTAAAACATTTATAACTGAAAATAAGTGCGGAAGTTCAATAACATCTCTACCCAGATCCGGTGTCACTAACTCACGAACTACTAAGAATGCTAAAAACAAGCCTGAATAGAAGTACATCAATGTTTGTCTCGGGACAAGAAAAACAAACTAATAACATAGAAGAGACTCCGGCCTGCGGACGCCAGCTAGGCTACCTCGAAAGTCCCTGGACTGAAGTCAGCTCCTAATCAACTACTGTTGTGGTCCAAAAGCTACTCCGGTATTGTGATCTGTGCAAAAGAGCACAGAAGTGTAGCATCAGCACAACCGACCCCACATGCTGGTAAGTGTCTGGCCTAACCCCGGCGAAGTAGTAACGAGGCTAGACATGACTACCAAACCAACTTGTGCAGTTCAATATATATATATATATATATTCGCAATAAAAGGAAAGAACGCAAAAGTTAAACAGTTAAGAGGGAGGGGAGCATACCATGGGGGAAATACAGTCCGGATATAAATTTTTAGCAATTTAAGTAAGAAACAGGGCAATAACAATAATTAATGAGAGCAGGAAAATTAACAGTTGCACGACATCAACCTTCATGTTTTTACTCTCATTCTCACTAAAAGCAATCAAATAAAGTGCATGGCATCAACCTTCGTGCTTTTACTCACATAGCTCTCATCATGGCACGGAATAACCCTTCGTGCAATTGTAATCAAATCAGGGCACGGAATGTTCCTTCGCACATAAATAATCAAAACATGGCACAGAATAACCCTTCGTGCAAATATAATCGAAACATGGCACGGAATGACCCTTCGTGCAAATATAATCAAACATGGAGCGAAATGACCCTTCGTGCAAATATAATCAAAACATGGCACAGAATGACCCTTCGTACAAATATAATCAAAACATGGCACGGAATGACCCTTCGTGCATTATCACTCTTCCTCACCCAAAACAGCAATCACAACCAAACGGGGCGAGGGGATAGACAGACAATAAGAAACATCCCGGTAAGGGAAAAACACAATTAAACAGCTAAATCCTGGCAAGGGAGCAACAATAATAACCTTCACATCTCGGCAAGGGAGATAATCAATATACTCAAACCATCCCGGCAAGGGATTAATCATATCTCTTTCTGTTTCCTTCATTTCTTAATCAATAGTCTTTTTATTGTTCGAGCCAACGCTCCAAAGAATTTACAATTCATAATTAATCCTCATACTCTTCACATTACATAGAAGTCATCAAGTAACATGAAAGAGTCATAACAATATCAGAATAGGTGCAAACAAGGACCCACGGTCATGCTAGACTCCGGTGTATAGATACTCATAACCATGCCTATACACTGCACTCAACATTTAGCAATTAGCAAACAATACTCTAATCCTATTCCCTCAAGCTAAAGTTAGATCAAACACTTACCTCGAAGTCCTATGACCAATTCAATCCTCAAGGAACGCTTTTCCTTTCGAATTTGGCTTCAATTCAATCGTATATATACACAATTAATTTAATAACATCAATAATACTCAACAATCCAATCCAAGTAGCTAAATATATTTTTCTAAACATTCTGCCCAAAATTCTAAAATCTGACCCCGGGCCCGTGTGGTCAAAACACGAGGTTCGAACCAAATTCCGATCACCCATTCACTCACGAGCCTGAATATATAATTTGTTCTAAAGTTCGACCCCAAAATGAGGTCTAATTCCCGAAATCTTTGAAAACCCTAACCCTACCCATTTCTCTAGTTTTTTTTACCTATTTTCACATGTTTAGGCCTAGAAATCTAATTGATGTTGATGGAGAATGAAGAAAACGAGTTAAACAATACTTACCCAATGAACTTTGGTGAAGAAACGCTCCAAAGATCGCCTAGGAGGTGTGGAGAAGAAGAGTTGTGTGTTTTTGGGTGAAAAATCCCGTCTTTGTTCTGTTTTGGGACTTAAATCGCTGGGCAAAAAATTGCCCTTCGCGTTTGCGACAGGGTCGGTCGCGTTTGCGAAGGGTTGGGCTGACAGTGCATCTCATTGGCGTGAGAAAGGGTGCGAACGTGAAGAGGAAAATCCTAGGGTTTCATATTTGGCCTACGCGTTCGCGTTTGGCCTTACGTGATCGCAAAAGAGAGCAGGCTGAAGCATCGAGAACGCGTGCAGTGGCCGCGAACGCGAATAAGGGGGAAGGGGAAGCTATGCGAACGCGAGCGGAGGGCCGCGAACGCGAAGAAGGGATCCACTATGCACCTGTTGCAGATTTTTCTGCAATTTTTCTAAGTCCAAAACCACCCCGATACCTATCCTAAACTCACCCGAGCCCTCGGGGCTCCAAACCAAACATGTACACTGACTCAAAAACATCCTACAAACTTACTCGTGCAATCAAATCGCCAAAATAACATCAAAAACACTGAATTGAGCTTTAAAATCCAAGAAATCTTTCAAATTTCATAAACTTCCAAATTTTCCATTTTAGGTCCGAAACACGTCGAACGACGTCCGTTTTCAACCAAACTTTACAGAAAGCTCTTAAACAACATGTAAGACCTGTACCGGGTATCAGAACCAAAATATGAGCCCGATACCATCACTTTTTGATCAAATTTCATTTTCATTTTCCTTAAACATTTTTATAGAAAAATTCATTTCTCGGGCCTGGGGCCCTAGAATTCGATTCCGGGCATACGCCCAAGTCCCATATTTTCCTACGGACCTTCCGAGACTGTCAAATCATGGGTCCGGGTCCGTTTACAAAAAAATATTGACCAAAGTCAACTTTAATCATATTAATATAAATTTTTACACATAATTCATATTTTTAAGCTTTCCGGCTACGCGCCTGGTCTGCACATGCAAATCGAGGCAAGTACAAATAAGGTTTTCAAGGCCTCGGAAGCACGGAATGCAAGAGAAAACAGGTGATGACCCTTTGGGTCGTCACATTCTCCACCTCTAAAACAACCGTTCGTCCTCGAACGGACAAAAGAAAGGAGTACCTGAGTTGGGAAATGGATGAGGATAACGGCTCTGTATATCAGACTCAGACTCCCAGGTCGATACCTCAGGAGGCTGACCTCTCCACTAGACACGCACTGAAGGAAAACTCTTCGACCTCAACTGTCGAACCTGCCGGTCTAGAATAGCTACCGGCTCCTCCCCATAAGATAGATCCTTGTCCAGCTAGACAGTGCTGAAATCTAATACGTGAGTTGGATCATCGTGATACCTCCGAAGCATGGACACATGGAACATCGAATGCACGACTGACAAGCTAGGCGGCAAGGCAAGCCTATAAGCCACATCTCCCACACGATCGAGAATCTCAAATGGACTAATGAACCTAGGGCTAAGCTTGCCCTTCTTCCCAAATCTCCTCAGGCCCTTCATAGGCGACACTCGGAGCAATAACCGCTCACCAACCATGAAAGCTATATCTCGAACCTTACAATCTACATAGCTCTTTTGCCTAGACTGAGCTGTACGAAGCCTATCCTGAATGATCTTGACCTTGTCTAAAGCCTCCTGAACTGAATCTGTACCCAACAGCCGAGCCTCTCCTGGCTCAAACCATCCAATCGGAGACTGACACCGTCTACCATACAAAGCTTCATAAGGAGCCATCTGGATACTTGATTGATAGTTGTTATTATAGGCAAACTCTGCTAAAGGCAGGAATTGATCCCACGAACCTCTAAAGTCAATAACACAGGCTCGGAGCATATCCTCCAATATCTGAATAGTTCGCTCGGACTGTCCATCCGTCTAAGGATGAAATGCTGTGCTCAATTGCACCTGGGTGCCTAACTCTCGCTAAACTGCTTTCCAGAAATGTGAGGTAAACTCCTTACCTCAATCCGAAATGATAGATACTGGCACACCATGAACGCAAACAATTTCCCGAATATAAATTTCAACTAACCTCTTAGATGAATAAGTGACTGCCACAGGAATGAAATGAGCTGACTTGGTCAGTCTATCAACAATGACCCAAACCGCATCAAACTTCTTCCGGGTCAACGGAAGTCCAGTAACGAAGTCCATAGTGATCCGCTCCCATTTCCACTCGAGAAGGTCAATTCTCTGAAATAGACCACCAGGCCTCTGATGCTCATATTTAACCTGTTGACAATTTAAACATCGTGCTACATATGCCACAATGTCCTTTTTCATTCTACGCCACCAATAATGTTGCCGCAAATCTTGATACATACTTGCTGCGCCAGGATGAATAGAATACCGGGAATTGTGGGCCTCCTCCAGAATCAATCCTCGAAGCCCATCAACATTTGGCACACAAATTTGCCCTTGCAATCTTAAAACTCCATCAGCATCTAAGGTGACCTGCTTGGCACCTCCTCGCTGGACCGTGTCTTTAAGGACACATAAATGGGGATCATCAAACTGTCAATCGCGGATACGCTCCAATAATGAAGAATGAGCAACCGTGCAAGCTAGTACTCGACTAGTCTCGAAAATATCCAATCTTACAAATCGGTTGGCTAAGGCCTGAACATCCAAAGCAAGTGGCCTCTAACTGACCGGAATATAAGCAAGACTGCCCATACTGGCTGACTTCCTGCTCAAAGCATCAGCCACCACATTTTGTTTCCCCGGGTGATATAAAATTGTGATATCATAATCCTTCAACAATTCCAACCACCTCCTCTGCCTCAAATTCAACTCCTTCTGTTTAAACGGGTACTGAAGACTCTTGTGATCAGTGAATACTTCTCATGCCACGCCATACAGATAATGCCTACAAATCTTCAATGCATGAACAATCACTTCCAACTCCAGATCATGCACTGGATAGTTCTTCTCATGAATCTTCAACTGTCTCGAAGCATAGGCAATGACCTTGCCATCCTGCATTAATACTGCACCAAGCCCAATACGGGAAGCATCACAATAGACTGTATAAGGTCCCAAACCTGTGGGCAAAACCAATACCGGTGATGTGGTCAAGGCTGTCTTGAGCTTCTAGAAGCTCGCCTCACATCCATCTGACCATTCGAACTGGGCACCTTTCTGGGTCAGTCTGGTCATCGGGGCTGCAATAGATAAAAATCCCTCCACGAACTGGCGGTAATAACCTGCGAACCCTAAGAAACTCCAAATCTCAATAGCTGATGTTGGTCTAGGCTAGTTCTTAACTGCCTCAATCTTCCTCGGATCAACCTAAATACTCTCTATCGTTACAACATGACCCAGGAATGAAACTGAACTTAACTAGAGTTCACACTTTGAAAATTTACATATAGTTGACTTTCTTTTAGAGTCTGAAGAGCCATCCTGAGATGTTGCTCATGCTCCTCCTGACTGCGGGAGTATATCAATATATCATCTTGTTTCAAACCTCCACTTTACTCACTATGAGATATGGAGACCTCATAATTACTCACCCAAATTAATGAGTCACCTTTATCACCACCTGGGCGCCCGTCTCATAGGCTAAATATGAACAGAACATATACAAAAATTGTCAAATAAGCCTAACAGGCATGACTCCCATTTAAAATATAGTACAAAACTTTTATTTTCATAAAAGGGGAATTTTTAAACACATAAAATTTTCACCACCAGGACCTTGTCCTTATAAAACATCAACCGCAGCTTGTAGCTCGGTTTAAAGTATTTCATATTATATAATTATTCGAGGATATCACCCACAACTCTGAATCACAAGTATTTGCACATTGTACCAACTGAATTTTTTTTCCATTTCCTCTCTTTCTTCTTTTCAATAATTCCGTCAAAGAAAATGACAACATATAGTGAACCCTCATACCGATAGGGCGTATAATTGACAATTGAAATTAATTATCCTAAAATTACATCAAAACCCACTGTAGTAAGGAATAGAAAGTCACTCTTAGCCTCATAGATATTCTTAGTGACCAACACATAATAAGAGGGATAGTTATCTCTATATAATAGCCCAACGTGAGTATTCATATAAATAGGTTTGAGGATTACGAAGCTCACTCATGAGTGGATCATATTAAGAGGACTTGCCTAAAAATTTTCAAAACCAAATCAAATTAAGGAAAAATATCCTTTTTATAACAATCAGAATTTGTACATGTGATGACACCATCTGGTGTGGTGACCTCAACCATACCATGGAAATTATATAAACGACTGGGTCTCCACCTCTAGGAGTCTCACCTCCACCTCTAACATCCTGACCCCTACCTCTGGATGGTTATGTAAGCTGAGTATTGACTGCAATGGGGCACGTAGCCTGGGTGCTTTCATAAATTATATTTCTCCAACTACCACATTCAAAACAATTCCTTTGAGGCTCAACTAACTTATTGAACCCGATGACACATTCGGACACTATCATGGTGACCTGGCACAACCGTTCATATCACATATACCACATATTGCAGAGAATCCGGGAGGTAAACTCCTTCAAAACATTTCCTAAAATAGAGCTAAGTAGGTGGTGTTGCATTGGCCAGCCTGTCCTCTTCGTAGGCTTGCCACAAACACCGGCGACCAGTTTCCTCTTTTGCTATGCTGGCTTAACACTGCTGAGCTACTATATTTATTCATATACTCTTCATTATTCTTTGGGGGCGATTCTTACCCCTATTTACGCACAACGATCACAAAGGTAAAACTCCAGACATATAAATCTTGGTACAAACCACATAGTCGAGAAGGTTTTCTACCACTGTATTTCCTCCAAAGCACCCCAAATCCGCAACCGTGAGTGCCACGCTGAGTAGACCTTTTGTAAATTTAAAGTTGTTTCCCTAACTCTCTTGATACTAAAGTGTTGGATTATTAAGGAGGCAGACGTACAATAAGTTCCAACCTTACCCCCTGCAAAGTACCAAGCCTTAAATATGTATAAATTATTGGGGAACCTTTCCGTACCATATATATACATTCCAAGCCAAAACTAACATAACACATGACCATATGATCCATTCACTGATAGTGGAATTCCCCATTTGGCGCTAAGTCAAAGGTCACAACCTCCGATAATCCACAATATTTGTCCTTCACAACTCAAATAAATCAGCCAGATGTCAAGGTCCGTTGAACCCCTACATGATTCATTAGGTGATATCTTGATACGTATGTATCTTTCGTTGGAACCAAAACTGGTCTAGTAAATACATTATCTTTCCACTACCTCTACTTGTCATCCGAAGCACAGCAAAATCAACCCCCTCGCTTTCGACTATACTCACGTTCTGCAATACCTCATAGCAGCGGTCAAGAAAATTCCGTGGGTCCTCAAAAGATGCACCGCTTAAAGTGGTAGCAAAGAGTTTGGTGAAACCTATCTGACCTTCGCAAAACTTCTGAAGACGTAGTTGATCTATCACCGGCCTGTGCCGTTGTTCGGCTGAAGAAGAGGTACGTGATTTCGCCATTCGTGGGAAGACAAGAGTAGAAATTTAATTAGCTTTGAGAAACAGAACCGCACAACAAGAAAGAACAAATGTGAAATTTTTCCTAACTACGTAGCCTCTGGGGATAAATACATATGTCTCCGTACCGATCCTTCAGACTCTACCAAGTTTGTCCGTGAGTAGCGAGACCTATGTAACCTAGAGCTTTGATACCAACTTGTCACGACCCGGATTTTCCACCATCGGGAGTCGTGATGGAGCCTATTAATAGGATCTAGGAAAGTCAATTAATTTAACACTTCTCTTAACAACATTGACCATATAAGGACAGACGAGACAATTAACATAAAAGCGAAAGTCTTAAAACATTTATAACTGAAAATAAGTGCGGAAGTTCAATTATATCTCTACCCAGATCCGGTGTCACTAACTCACGAACTACTAAGAGTGCTAAAAACAAGTCTGAATATAAGTACATCAATGTTTGTCTCGGGACAAGACAAAACAAACTAATAACATAGAAGGGACTCCGGCCTGCGGACGCCAGCTAGGCTACCTCGAAAGTTCTTGGACTGAAGTAAGCTCCCAATCAACTACTGATGTGGTCCAAAAGCTGCTCTGGCACCGTGATCTGTGCAAAGAAGCACAGAAGTGTAGCATCAGCACAACCGACCCCATGTGCTGGTAAGTGCCTGGCCTAACCCCGGTTAAGTAGTGACGAGGCTAGACAGGACTACCAAACCAACCTGTGCAGTTCAATATATATATATATACACGCAATAAAAGGAAAGAACGCAGAAGTTAAACAATTAAGAGGGAGGGGAGCATACTATAGGGGAAATACAGTCTGGATATAAAATTTCAGTAATTTAAGTAAGAAACAGGGCAATAACAATAATTAATAAGGGCAGGAAAATTAACAGTTGCACGACATCAACCTTCGTGCTTTTACTCTCATTCTCACCAAAAGCAATCAAATAAAGTGCACGGCATCAACTTCGTGCTTTTCCTCACATAGCTCTCATATCATGGCACGGAATAACCCTTCGTGCAATTGTAATCAAATCAGGGCACGGAATGTTCCTTCGTGCATAAATAATCAAAACATGACACGGAATGACCCTTCGTGCAAATATAATCGAAACATGGCATGGAATGACCCTTCATGCAAATATAATCAAAACATGGCACAGAACGACCCTTTATGTGAATATAATCAAAACATGGCACGGAATGACCTTCGTGAAAATATAATCAAAACATGGCACGGAATGACCCTTCGTGCAAATATAATCAAAATATGGCACAGAATGACCCTTCGTGCAAATATAATCAAAACATGGCACAGAATGACCCGTCGTGCAAATATAATCAAAACATGGCACAGAATGACCCTTCGTTCATTATCACTCTTTCGCACCCAAAATAGCAATCACAACCAAACGGGGCGAGGGGATAGACAGACAATAAGAAACGTCCCGACAAGGGAAAAATACAATTAAACAGCTAAATCCCGGTAAAGGAGCAACAACAATAACCTTCACATCCTGGCAAGGGAGATAATCAATAAACTCAAACCATCCCGACAAGGGATTAATCATATCTCTTTCTGTTTCCTTCATTTCTTGCTCAATAGTCTTTTTATTGTTCGAGCCAACGCTCCAAAGAATTTACAATTCTTAATTAATCCACATACTCTTCACATTACATAGAATTCATCAATTAACATGGAAGAGTCATAACAATATCAGAATAGGTACAAACAAGGACCCACTATCATGCTAGACTCCGGTGTATAGATACTCGTCACCATGCCTATACACCGCCCTCAACATTTAGCAATTAGCAAACAACACTCTAATCCTATTCCCTCAAGCCAAAGTTAGATCAAACACTTACCTCAAAGTCCTATGACCAATTCAATCCTCAAGCAACGCTTTTCCTTTCGAATTTGGCTTCAATTAAATCGTATCTATACACAATTGATTTAATAACATCAATAATACTTGACAATCCAATCCAAGCGGCTAAATATATTTTTCTAAACATTCTGCCCAAAATTCTAAAATTCAACCCCGAGCTCGCGTGGTCAAAACACAAGGTTCGAACCAAATTCCGATCACCCATTCACTCACGAGCCCGAATATCTAATTTGTTCTCAAGTTTGACCCCAAAACGAGGTCTAATTCCCAAAATCTTTGAAAACCCTAACCCTACTCATTTCTCTAATTTTCTACCTATTTTCACATGTTTAGGCCTAGAAATCTAATTGATGTTGATGGAGAATGAAGAAAATGAGTTAAACAATACTTACCCAATGAACTTTGGTGAAGAAAAGCTCCAAAGATCGCCTAGGAGGTGTGGAGAAGAAGAGTTGTGTGTTTTTGGGTGAAAAGTCCCGTCTTTGTTCTGTTTTGGGACTTAAATCGCTGAGCATAAAATTGCCCTTCGTGTTCGCGACAGGGGGAGGGGTCGCGTTCGCGAAGGGTTGGGCTGATAGTGCATCGCGTTGGCGTGAGGAAGGGTGCGAACGTGATCACGCCCAAGTATATCCTCTAAATAGGATTCTGCGGACGTTGCAATTAAAACCCGAGTATTACGCCCAGGGTCGAATCCACAGAGAGTCAACTTAACAACTGCTTCCTTTAGACCCACTCAATTCTTTAGAACCAGCTTCCAAATACTTTTGAATCACTGTTGAGGTTTCTTTATAAACTAAAATTATAGAAAAATAACAATCTATAACTAAATAACTAAAGTTGTAGACAAATATAAGAGAAAAGCTAAGGTAATGACTTTCCCTATTGATGGAATCCCTTCTGTTTATGCTTCATACAAATTTACCGACTCACTTTATTAATCATGAACACTCAGCTT